>JACXGM010023196.1:0-10563 GCA_016801145.1 Umbra pygmaea
GTGTGTGTGTGTGTGTGTGTGTGTGTGTGTGTGTGTGTGTGTGTGTGTGTGTGTGTGTGTGTGTGTGTGCTCCTGTGTGTGTGTGTGTGCTTGTGTGTTTGTAGCCAAAAGCTCACCAGCTGAGTATCAAGACGTTCTCCAGTCCCACCCAGTGCACACACTGCACATCCCTGATGGTGGGTCTGATCCGACAGGGCTATGCCTGCGAAGGTGAGTGTCTCTCACACACACACACACACACACACACACAAACTCTGCACATCCACAGCGTCCTGCGCAGATCGATCGGTGCATCCGGAGTTAATGGACTGCGGGGTTTCGGCTAAATGTGAGATGTGATCGTATCATGTTCATACTTACGCTTCTCATGTCTGTCTCCCCAGTGTGCTCCTTCATCTGCCACGTGGCCTGTAAGGACAACGCCCCACTAGTTTGCCCCATCCCTCCAGAGCAGGCAAAGAGGCCACTGGGAATCGATGTTCAGAGGGGCATCGGCACGGCCTACAAAGGTTTCGTCAGGGTGAGCACAGCAAACCTAATCACAGGTCGTGATCATGAAAATAGAATAAACCTGAATGTCAGCTAATATATTGGTTGTACCAGTAAATTTGAGTGGCTTTCCCTCGGTAGAGTCATTTACATCTATGCTTATTTCATCCATAGACAACTGGTCATGATTTAGTGTCTCTGAACAGAATCTGAGACCCATTGAATTGAAGAGCTGCCACTTTGCTTTCTTCTGCCAGATCCCCAAGCCCACCGGGGTGAAGAAGGGCTGGCAGCGGGCCTACGCCGTGGTGTGTGACTGTAAGCTCTTCCTGTATGAGGTTCCTGAGGGCAAGTCCACACAGCCGGGCGTCGTGGCCAGTCAGGTCCTGGACCTCAGGTAGAACGTGTGTGTGTGCGTCGTCAGGGAGTCATACTTCGTAGTTCGGAAGTTGCTGTTTTGATTCCAGTGTCCCAGATGTTATTGTGCCCTTGAGCCAAGCACCTTATCTAAGCTGCTCCAGGGGATGTGCCTGTATTTAAAGTTGCTCTGGATAAGAATGTCTGACTAAAATGGAAATATAAAAAAAATGTTCTCATAGAGATGAGGAGTTCTCCGTCAGCTCCGTCCTCGCCTCAGACGTCATCCACGCCACCCGAAAAGATGTCCCCTGCATATTCAGGGTAAGCTGGATATCTAACAATGAAGTTGTGTAAATTGTAACTAGATATTTTTAATATTTATTATTATATATTATTTAGATATTTTAATCTTCAGATTAAGGGTGGGATGCTTGTCTGTGTGTTATAGCACACCTGTGTCATGATGTATTTTAACGCTTCCGCCCCCTCTAGGTGACGTCGTCTCTGCTGAGCTCTCCTGTTCGTGCAGTCTCCCTGCTGGTTCTGGCGGAGAGCGAGACGGAGAAGAGGAAGTGGGTGGGCATCCTGGAGGGGCTGCAGAGCATTCTGGCCAAGAACCGCCTGAGGAACCGCGTGGTGCACGTCCTGCACGAAGCCTACGACTCGTCGCTACCCGCAATCAAGACCACGCTGTCCGCTGCCATCATCGGTAAGTTTGGGGCATGGCCACAGAAGAGGGTCTCCTAAGACAATGTCATAAGACATTAATGTCGACTGAACGGAATAATCTGCCGTCGAAAAGAGGAATTATAATTTGGAGTGTTGTTCATGTTGCTGCTTTCACGTGACCATTTCCATGGGGATGGTTTATAAGTGTTAGACTCAACACTGGCATGAAAATTATGTTCAGATGTCATTGTTGAATGGGTCATGCATGTTAAATTAAACTCTGACCCTACAATCTGAATCTTGCAGCAGGAATCAAGATTCCTCAGACCAGGGGATGTAGTTCCAATATTTAACTGTCCAATATTGTCTGTCATGTGCCCTCTGTAGCCCATTAGCATCAAGGATTAACACTTTGTGCTGAATCTGGAGAACCAGTTTAGGTTTCACTTTTACGTCAACTATGTTGGTTTGTGTTGACCACTCTTTACATCTTCACATGCAGATCGAGAGCGTATTGCCCTTGGAACAGAGGAAGGCTTGTTTGTTGTGGAAGTGACCAGAGATGGTAAGAACATACATGTACCATCCCTTTTGGTATCACAGTATATCTGAGCCTATTCACTTATGTTAGAACATTTCTGGAGTATATCTCAGCCTATTCACTAATAGTTATACAAATACATATATTAGCGAGGATAACATAATTTCAGGATAGAGCACCCAGGTCTTATAATACCTGTACTGTATAAATGTTCACATTATGATAGGTGAGCGGGTTCCAGGTTTGTTTTTATATTTCTTTTTAAGGGGAGGAATCAGCCATGAGATGGCTGCAGATACAAAATAGATCTGTACAGTATAATCTTTAGCGGGTTCCAGAGTTATTTCAACCATGGTTTTTCTGGTTTCACAAATGATTTAGAGGGCAGATTTTCATGGTACCAAATGCTCTCTATGTGCAGTGCCTGAATGTTGAACTATACAGGGACATCACCATTGGTGATTTCTTAAACAGGATGTAATCACCCCTTTTTGACTCACTTCCTGCAGTGATTGTACGCGCGGCCGACTGCAGGAAGGTCCACCAGATTGAGCTGATCCCCAAAGAAAAGATGGTAGCCCTGCTGTGTGGACGCAACCGCCATGTTCACCTGAACCCCCTGGGGGTATTGGAGGGGGCAGAGGGGGCGTTTGACATAAAGCTGACGGAGACCAAGGGCTGCCAGGCTCTGACCACGGGTGTTCTGCGCCCAGGTGGACCAGCCTGTCTTTTGGCGGCTGTCAAGCGCCAGGTCAGTATTTACTGTCTGTTGATTTTTGGGAGCGTCAGGTGGCAGTCAGTGGTTAGGGAGCCAGAGTTGTGATTGGAAGGTTTCAGGTTTGACTCCCAAGTGGGCCAAATGTTGTTGTGCCCCTGAGCAAGGCTCTTTTCTTTAGGTTGCTCCAAGGGATATCCTAGTACCTACTGTAAGTCATTCTTGATAAGTGTCTCTGTTAAATGGCTAAATTGTCAATTTGCATGCATGTAAGCACACATGTTAATAACGTGTTGGGTAATGTTATGAGGAAGTGTTTCTAATATCTGATATCAGCAAATATGTCTTAAATAACATTGCATAGATCAGCCCTGTTCAACTCTGGTCCTCGAAGCTAGTTCCACGCTAATCTGGGACTTATATACACCTGGTACACCAGGTGGGTTAAATTAATGATGAGGTAGAAGAGACAACCAGCAGGCTCTGGCCCTCAAGAGTTGAACCCCTGGCGTTGAAGCTTCTCAAAGCATTCATGACCTAACCCTTGCTAGTCACTTAAACAAAAGGACCACTGCTTTGCCAGGATGAAAGTTGAAACTTCTCCCTCCTGACAGGTGCTGTGCTACGAGATCACCCGTGCAAAGCCGCACCACCGCAAGCTGTGGGAGGTTCAAGCCCCAGGCGTGGCTCAGTGGCTGGGGATGGTGCGTGAGCGACTGTGCGTGGGCTACCCCTCGGGCTTCGCCCTGCTGGCCCTCCAGAGCGAGTCGTCGCCCGTCAGTCTGGTGAACCCCGGGGACCCCTCGCTGGCATTCCTGGCCCAGCAGCCCCTGGATGCTCTACATGCCCTGGAGGTGGGAACGGCCGAGCTGCTGCTTTGCTTCAGCCAGCTGGGCATCTACGTCGACCCCACCGGGAGACGCAGCAGGGCCCAGGAGCTGATGTGGCCTGCCACGCCCCTCGCCTGCAGTACGTAGCACTTGTTTTTTGAGGGCTCAGGGAATAAATGCCTGCAGCGGCAGGAAGTGGTAATACTGTAGATATCTAATATCTGTTCACAAATAAACGAGAAATCATACTTATCTGGGGGAAAATTATTTAGGCATAACATTTATGGACGGGGCGCTGAAAGACAAATCCAGTACTGTTTAAACATCTAAAGTCGTGTGAAAGAGGTGGCAGTTAATATAAATTCTATCTTACAAATGTTTGACGACGTGCAGGCCTGTGTGGTTGCTTAGCAACAGGTTGCCTAGCCATTGGTATTGGGCCAGTAGCTTAAAGGTTGCTAGTTCATATCTCAGCCAACAAAGTAAAAAACAAGAATGTTTCTTTGAGCAAGGCACGCAAATTTTCTCAATGTTTAATAATGACGCATACATGTGCACTTGTAAATGTTTGAAACTGGAAGGATGCTAGCAGCCACTAAATAATTGTACTTTTTTTCCCTCTTTGAGCATTTTAGTTACATGTTGAAAAGGACAGTACATGATTTTATTTTTTACTTTGAATGTAGTTATTATTCCTAACCTTGTGTGGTTTGCTCCTCCCCCAGGCTCCAATGCCTCGTATTTGACGGTTTACAGTGAGAATGGAGTAGATGTATTTGATATCCATACAACAGAGTGGGTCCAGACCATCTCACTGAGAAAGGTAGGAGCAACCTTGTGTGTGCGCGTGGGTGTGTGTGCGCGCGCGTGGGTGTGTGTGCGCGCGCGTGGGTGTGTGCGCGCGCGTGGGTGTGTGCGCGCGCGGGTGTGTGTGCGCGTGGGTGTAACTCCTGTCCCTGCTCCTCGTAGATTCGGCCTCTGAATGTGGAGGGCAGTCTAAACCTGCTGGGTTGTGAACAGCCACGTCTCATCTACTTCAGCAACAACTCTACAGGTACACTTCACTAATGACCAGCTTTCCTCACAAGTAATAGCAACCCACAGCAAATTGGGTCAGAGTAAAGACATTTTGCAGTGCCTGAATTTTAGTAAAAAGCTTTACGAGTTGATGCTAAGATTAGGATCATCAATATAATAATGTTTAGACTTAGGTTTAAGTTGATCATTTAGTTGTTAGGTTTAGATTTTGATCCTCACAAGTATTACACATGGGGGGGGTCTGCGTGGCTAAGTCGCTGACTTGCGGGACAAGCTATGTCTTGACGGTCAGTGGTTTGAAACTGAGTATGGGTATTCTCCGACTTTGCCCAGACCTCCAGCCTGAGGCAGCACAAATTGGCATACCGCTGTCCGGGATTTGGGATAAAAAAGTAAAATTCTGCCACATCAATTCATTCGAGGAAGTAGAGTTACTAACTAAAGCCTCACCATGTGAGCTCCCCTCACCATCCCGCATCTGTCGAAGGAGTTGCAGAGCTGCTGACATGGCAGGATCAGGGGGAATTGGACAAGACCAATTGGGAGGGTAGAATATTTGGAAAAAAGTTGTGTTTCTATTGTATTAACTCAAGTATTGCATGTCTTTTTGTTTAATAAACTGTATATGCATACACTGGATTGCAACATTATTCACCTCTGTTTGTCTTGGTTCAGTATTAGTTGCATTACAAATGTGTTTGAAACAGATTTAATTGGAGTGTTTTATGACTCCTTTTCCTACAGAAGTTGACCTGGCCATCCCAGAGACATCGGACAACAGTAAGAAGCTGATGGTGCGCACCCGAAGCAAGAGGAAGTTCCTCTTCAAGGTCCCAGAGGAGGAGAGGCTGCAGCAGAGGAGGTACGGAACAGGCCGAGTGCACCTTGGTCCCGTAGCATCGCACACATCCAGTACTGGAAAGCTCAGTGATTCGCTTTGACCAATGTGATTGATGGTGTATTTTGTTGACAGAGAGATGCTGAGAGACCCTGAGCTGAGGTCCAAGATGATCTCCAACCCAATCAACTTCAACCATGTGGCACATATGGGTCCTGGAGACGGCATGCAGGTTCTCATGGATCTGCCTTTGGTAAGGCCACAACGACTACCTGCCAACCAAAATGGCTGCCTTGTTACATTAAATGGAGATGTTTAAAGTAGCACCATCAATAATATATTTTTTTGGGGGGGGTACTTTTTTTGCATTGTTGTTAATGTTAACCACCTTTTCAAAGCAGTCACCTGGGGGAGGATTCCAAATCAGTTTGGAACAGTGATCAATTAAACTATAATTTTATTTATTTAAATTGATAGAAACCGATGTCTCCTTCACAGTGATGCCCTGTATTACAACAAAAATAACATGTAGAATGGAATACACAATAATAATCAACACAGGTTACAGTAACATTGTCAGTTAGGTTTTTAACAGTGTTATTGGCACCGTGGCTTTCAAATATATTTATTACATTCAGAATGTGGCACATAGTATGCAAACAAAGTTTTACGTACTTATTTTAGAATGAGCCTGAGGTGTCTCTAGTACTAACCACTCTTGGGAAGGATTTTGGTATATACAATATCTTTAGGACTGCCTTACAGACAAACATCAACCAGTGTCTGGCCCTTCTGGAAAATAAAATATCCCATCCAATAAAAGCGTGTAAAAGACCATGAAACCCAATCCCGCATGAGAAGCTGAAGAATGCATGTAAAGTTTCTAACCAGAGTTCAAATAATAGTGGCCTGGACAATTTCCTTTCTATGTTGAGGTGACAGACTTCTGATCTTCAAATTTATAACTCAGTAATGTGGGTTTTAAAATAATGTTTATTATTGTAAGGTATTTGTAATGAAGACACACATTCTAACACTGAATTGTCCTAGGAAGTAATTTTGAAATGATTTGGATCTACAAAAAACAAATACTTTGTTTAACTTGCATTTTGCAGAGCGATCAGCGCTTCGTTTTCTCATCTAAAAATATTTCCTATCAACAAGATTGTTGAAATATGACATACATTTTCAACTTGTACTTGATTGAAAACCAAGCATAGATCAGGTTGGCAAAAGTTTGGCAAAAGTTGGAAATCAAACTCCCAAGTGCAGAAGTGCTTGAGCAAGCGGTGGAGCTGCCATATACAATACCGATCTGTATCACAGTGAAATATACAATTCCTTACAGACTTACAAATGTAATTCATCAGAGTAAACAAACAGCTCAAAATCAGCCCCTGTGGAACTCCTTTATGAACTGTAATGAGTTTAGATTCACATCTATGCATTAAAACTGATTGAGTTGAATCTTAAATTATAATATATATATATAAAGTAACCTTTTTTATCATCAAGAGTTGACTGCTTTCCCAGCAAAACAATATGATCAACTTTATTAAAGTCCTGGAACAGGTCAATAAACAAAGCAACACAACCCAGTTTGTCATCCAAAGACGTTGGCATTCACAACCAATGTGGACGCTGTAAAATTACTGTGCCCTGATCTAAACCTAGATTAAAATAGTTCAAAATGCAATTTTCAGCTAAAAGAGAATGCAACTGTATATATCTTAATGACTCCAGACAGGACAGTTTGAAATTTTGAAGAAAATTGTTAGGACACTAGTATCCCAACCTTGATGTAGTGGAAGCACGTACCATTTTCCATGTTAGATTAAAAATATTTATAAGAGCACAAGAAAAAGCCTTAACTAGCAGACAGGCCCAACAGCCTTTCTAGAGTCTTTCTTAAACGGTCTCAGTGTAAGTCCTTGTCCATTAACAACATTTTTGAAACCATTCAGCATGGTTTTCATTGACTTAGTTTTTAAGTTGCCTAATGAAGATACATCACTGCCATCTATTGGTGTATAAGAAACTGAACAAACAAGCTTTGATTGAACACTCCAGAACAGGCGGTGACAGTGGTTTAAAGGCTGGGTTATACATCAGTCACATTGAGCCATTTGTCTCAACAAATTGAACATGCTGTGTTTGCATACCTCCAATATTTTGCCTCAGGAACCAATTAACCAAAACAAAGCAAATTGAGTCTCCATTCACCCACTTTCACCAGACAGCATAACTTCGTCTTAAGTCACTTCCCAGTGGTATTAATGCTTCAGGCTGTTGCACAGCGCATATGAGGGGGAGGATGTGGTGTAAAACTGGTTGTTCTCACACCACACATTGGTTTGCACATTGAGCCAATGTCTATCACATCGCTGTTTTCAGGTACTAGCTTCACTAGCTCTTCTGCGATTTTGGTCAGAAGTGTCTGGGAGTGAGATCAGAAGGCTGGTGGTGGCTTAGCGATGGTGCCCCAGACTCTCCTGGCTCAGGAGCCTCTTCACTTGGTATGGATGTTGGGAAGGACAGCCTTACCTCGTAAGCCTTACCTTGCTAAACTGCTTTTAATTATTAAAATGTCCCTAGTCAATAATAAGACGTCTTTCATGGAGGTTTAGGCTAAAATGATTTGCACAGCCCGCGAAAACAGCTGTGACATACATGTGAATGAACAAACACAAACAGAAAGAGACCATTCCACTGACTCCCCTCCAATTTCATAATAAAAGTTTCACCCTGTAATAATTTGAGTGTCACTGAGTAAGCATTTCATGGGTGCACTTTTTTTGCATAAGCTGTACAGTCCATTGTTTACTGTTTGGTCAGTACTCATTGTATATTTAGTCTATCCACAGTGGAAATATGTTTTGTTCTTTGACATAATGATAGTTACTAAATACTTGAAAAAGCAGGCTTTTATTTTGAAGGTGACACGTGGAAAGTTTAGGAATCCACTATTGCAGGTGAATTCATATACAGTACATCATAACTTTGTTGGCGTATGCGTGTTGAACCAGTTGTTGTGTCCAATCACACGAGTTGTCCTCTCATACTTGTAATCCTTTCTCGTGGCAGAAAAAGTCGGGTTAGCGGGGGATGATTACCAATACAATAGGTGGAATTGTTTTAGTAATGAGCATTGACAACTTCTACAAAGAAGAGGAATAAAAAAATAATATGCGATACACTGCGAAACCCCCCCGTTCGATAACCAAACCCCTCCAAAACACACAAAATTGACATCACCTTAGTGACACCTGTCACAATTTGCACCACTTATGCCTGGAGGTGTACAATGGCCGTTAGCTTACTCCGCTATTGTGACTCAATTCACTTGTGACTTTGCTCAACTCTTTTTTTCTGTTCATGAGTCAAATTCATCACTCTGTTGTAAAAACCTTTCTCGCACAAGACACTCTGCACATGATACCTGCATGCTAACCAATTGTTTTTTCCTCTGCATGGAGAACCGTTCTTGCTTTAGCCAAACTGTGCACTCGCAATAACTTGTGGGCTTGCAAGTCATGTTCTCCTCTCGCTCTGTAATGTATAAAAAAAGTCAGCCTAACTTTTTTAACCTAATTGCAGCAGCTTAAGTTAAGCTATCTATTAAGGGTCTGCGTGGTGTAGTAGGCTAAGTCACTGCATTGCAGGACATTCTACGTCATAGTCAGTGGTTCGAGCCCATAGATTGTATATTACTGGATGTAACGTGTGACGTCACCCATTGGTTTGTTAAGATCTGATTTGGGTAATCGAATTTGCCGTTACGGGCACAGACATCATGGTTGCGTATGTGACGATTTTAGGCGAAAGGGAGGAGTAATCAAGCTAGCTAACAGATATTATTTGGGATGCTAGCGACAGTATTTAAAAATGGTATTTAAACATAATGTAAAACAAAATATAACCTTTTTACCGGGAAAAAGTGAAATGCCAAATCCTTTGAGTGTGTTGTCGTACAACCGAACGGCATAACCACGCCCTAAACGCCCCTTTGCTTTATCGCCGATTTTAAAATCAATGCGACCATAATTAAAAAAATGAACATCCATAACAAATTGAAGAAGGCTTAAATCTAGCAATTGAGATCATATGCTCATTATGAAAATTATTATTACCTCAGTAAATAGAGTATATTATCGCTCTCATTCTCATAGACCATAAACCGAGCCCTTTTGCAACCAAACGTATCGCCCCCAGCTTGAATTCAGATTGAATGCAGGTTTAAGGCACTTCCTCATTTGCGTCAATTTGCTAAACCGAATGCTCACCGTGTTCGAGCCTGACTATGGGTTTTCCGACTTTCCCCAGACCTCCTGCACAAAGCAGCACAAATTTGCAAAGCGTTGCCCGAGATTTGGGTTAGATAAATCAGATTATCTATCCTGCCACGTTGCTCTCCAGCGACTCACTGTGTGCAGATCAGGCACCTGTAAAATTAAATTGCGGAAGTATAGTTGGTGAACGTAATCATATGTGATATGACTAAAAGCTTCTGTGTTGGATGAACATTTTAAAAGAATCGGCGGCTGGGCAACATGTGGTTGGATGAGCCATGTGAGCGCCCCTCACTAAACCATAGATCTGTCCTAGGTGTTGCAAAGCTGCTGACAAGGCAGGGTTAGTGGGAAATGGGAGGAGAGGAAAATGGTGCAAAATTTAAAGTAAAACTATTGCACATTCCTATCAGAATTTTTGTAATCTGGGACTGCTAGCGGACAATGTAAAACTTATATTAAAGGAACCAAAGTGTTTGCATTGACAACTTTCCTGACATTACAGTTTTGATAAGACATGACTAAAATGGATGGTCATAATTTGAATGGTTGGAAGAGACATTGGGAGCAAAAATTGTGTTTTTTAGCATTTTCTGATCAGCAGTTCCTGTCACAGTTCTTCAGTGTAGTACCCCTAACCAGGGGTACCAAAATTAATGAAGCAAAAAGTTCAATATCTTTCACAAGGCCCACTGATCAGCCATTTATCTTTTCACTACTAACACTACAGAATAGCACTCCGAACTCTACGGAATAGCACTCCGAACTCTACGGAATAGCACTCCGAACTCTAC
>JACXGM010023197.1:0-16322 GCA_016801145.1 Umbra pygmaea
ACAGCCTTCTTCACTCAGTTAAACCAGAGGTTAGCCTGATCAACCAACTGATGTCTGAGAGGAGGCATGTAGGCTCCATCCACATTCCCTTTATCAAGAGTAATGAAAATATGGCTTGACATCAGCATGATTTCCCCAGCCCACCTCAACCCAGTCATCCAGTGTAAATCCCCCAGAACTGCTGTGTCTCTTTGTTGTCCTAGATGGTGTGACTTGGCTATTTCAACATCATTTCCCTTTAATGAGCTGTTGACTCTGCATTTGTGGTTCCTCCTGAAGCTATTACATGTATTATCATAGATAAACAGGATTATGGTGTGTAGAATCCCAAAGCTTTAGGTAAGGGCATAAATCTCTGTCAAATGTACTGTTTCCCATCAATCTAAATGATTGTATGCCATGACAAATACTACTGCATTCGTTGACTGGCCCTTTGTTTTGTAAAGCAATGCAAATCTGAAACGATAACTTGAAACTGTGAGACCTCATTCAAACAGGTAAAACCAAGATTCACCATGATTATATGAGGTTTATTGGGACATATTATGCCATGCGAACATATGCCACCAGTTGTTAATTCTTCTTATTGTTACATAATGCAGGCTTGCATGCATTGCGCACACGCCGAACACACACACACATTCGCAGCATTTCAATGTCTCTTTCCCTCTTGTAGTTCATACATTCTTTCAGGACAGCACTAGTGTTGAAAAGATGCCCTTATTGGGTTTTCCTTGAGAAGTCTACCTGTAATAAATGGCCACTTCTTTCAGCGGTGTTAACTCTCTCGCTGGCCGACCATGTTGACTGAAATGTTGATATATTGGACACAGGCATGCTCTTCCATAGGTGCAGAAAACATTAGCCCACTATTCTGTCACACAGCATTTCAACATCTTAACTTCTTGTGGTATTTTTCACTGAGATATTGGGAGAGTGTACGCTCAGCCTTTAGACGCCCTTATCCGCAGCTTAATAAATCTGTCTCCATTACTGACTCTAGATCTTTATTTGCCAGACTCCTGTTTTATCTTTTGTTTCCAGCCTGTGTTTTCTATGTACTGAATGTTGCAGCACATTTTTTTCAAGCTTAAGCATTTACTACAGTTATCTTGAAACGGGTTGCATGACTCAGTGCACAGCCAGGTCTCTCATCACGACAGACAGGCTCATTAGCGCGATTGCCACTGATTAATCCAGGTCTGGGTGGGCAGGGAGGCTGCGCTATGTGATGGTCAGCGTTCAGTGGAGAAATAATCACCTTTCAGGGAATCCATGTCATTGGTCAAAACTACATGACAATGGGGAGGGATTGGCTCACAGGTTGAAGGGGTGGAAGACATTTTATGTATATAAAGTGGGAGAAAATGTAGATCGCTATAAACATCTTGCCTAAAAAATGTAATGTTGGATTTAAGTGTGGTGTAGGGTAAGATGTACATTTGGGGTCAGGGGTTACTGTGTGTGTGTGCGTGTGTGTGCGTGTGTGTGCGTGTGTGTGCGTGTGTGTGCGTGTGTGTGCGTGTGTGTGTGTGTGTGTGTGTGTGTGTGTGTGTGTGTGTGTGTGTGTGTGTGTGTGTGTGTGTGTGTGTGTGTGTGTGTGTGTGTGTGTGTGTGTGTGTGTGTGCGCGTGTGTGCTTGTGTGTGTGTCGGAAGGTGTCACTCTGTACACCACCAGCAGTGGTTTGGAGGGAGCTGCAGGCTGGGAGTGAGACCCTGACATGAAGATATAAATGGGGGGGAATTATCTAGTCACTGGGCCAGATAATTGCTCCATTTGGCCCGAGAGTTAGAGAGTGGCTTCTAATTAGCCCCCACCTCCTGCACTCTAACCCAGCCCCCTCTCACTTTGCCCTTCACAGACTGACAAGCCCATCGCTCCGCCCCCTTAGAACAACGCTCACACATGTTGACCCGACCAACTGCTCTGCCTTGTTGAGGTGACAGGAGGAGCAGCAGTGGCCACACTGGACAACTGGTGGCCGCAGGTCCCGCTGAATTATTCTCACCTGCCCGTTTCCCGAAATGTGACTAGTGCTGATAATTATGAATGATCTGAGAGTGACCGTCTAAAATCAGTCAATTGCTTAGATAAACTACATTTACATTTCAGTC
The DNA here is from genome assembly GCA_016801145.1 of Umbra pygmaea. Lineage (NCBI taxonomy): Eukaryota > Metazoa > Chordata > Actinopteri > Esociformes > Umbridae > Umbra > Umbra pygmaea. The sequence goes on from JACXGM010023197.1 coordinate 2,116, forward strand.
ATATTGCAGACGCTTTTATCCAGAGCGACTTACAGTGAATGCATGCATACATAGAGTAGTAAGAGTTGATCCTGAGAAACTACATCCTGGATTTATATTCTTCACCCATTATCTCAGTTCTAAGAATGATCTGCAGAACCCCACCTACCTCTGCGTGTGTACTTATTCCCTCTCAGCTCATCAGGATATGCTAATGTGAAGAACCAAAGTGTTAATCTGTAATGGAAGTGGAGCAATAAGCTACAGAGGGAGGTGGGTAAGAGCGGGTAAAGATTGACTCTTCTGCTGACACTCTCTGTGGGCTTTGAAACTGAAGATGCTGTTAGCTTATCTTATTCTTCAAACAGATTAAATAAAGGCTATACCTATATCAGAGTCAATTAGGATATTCAAATGACCTTGGCATTGTAGTGTGAAACACTAATGCTAATCAGTCATGACAACAGCAACTCAAATGTTGTTAGATCTTTTGGACAGAAGTGTGGAATGCTGTGGTATCACCCCAATGCGTAATGGCCTTGAACTGTGTGAGTACATTTTGGTTGCATTATCCCCTCACTGCCAAAAACCAGAGGTACAGTGAAGACATTTCCGGCCCCCCGTCCCACACTCACCTCTTCCCACTGAGTGGCTTTTATCACATCTGATGGGAGGCAGATTGTTGGTCATCTGCTCTCATTAGAAATTGTTTATTTACTTCACACACAGCTCCAGACAGCTGGCCCCACCCACTTCCTCCCGGAGCTGATACGAGTGGCCCTCTGTCTGCCAAAAGCACATCAGCTGAGGGGCATGGCACTGCCTGCCTATACAGCCACATGGCAAATGGTCAGGGATAGTGTCACTTTCAATCATTGGGCTTAAGGCCACACAGGCTGGTGCCAGATGGTAGGCTAACACCTGTGTCTGGACACTGCTTCTTGTGGATGCAAAAGTGTTTAAGATAAGAGTTCTTTTCACCCACCAAACGCAAACGAGATGAAAGTCGCACGTCCGTATCCCACTTAGAAAGTGAAATATCCGATTCTAAAAGCAAGAACAGGAATAGAAGAATAGGGAATGCTGAACGTGGATCAAAGTGCTGTGTGCACATCAGGCAGCCCGTGCTTCCATGAGGGAGATAACCCCCAGCATTCCTACAGGGAGGCGGTGACAGCTTTAGTGCCGAGCCCCGTGACTGTGTTGCTGCCAGAGTCTGAACACAGACCCCTGACACCTGGAAGGCTGTGGAGAGTGGCCGAGCTCCGGCCTCGTGTTGGGGATGAGTGGGGCTGAGTGGGTGATGATGACTGGACGGATGAGGTGGGTAGTACTTGGGATGAGATGTCACTAAAGCCCCCTCTTTCAACGGTCATCCTCACACTCTCGGGTTTCTAATGCGGGCAGGCAAAATATCAGGATTGCAGAAGGCTTCATCTTACCGTGCTGTTTTGGGGCAGAAATGAAGCAGGTTTCAGGCTAACTTTGTTATTCAGGAGTTGACTTTTAAGACAAGCAGTTGTTGTCTATTTGTCGGAAGTGATTGTCGAAATCCTATTTCATTGGCCAGATAGGATGACGACACACCAGAGGCTCTCTGGGAAAATAAAAGAGGGTGAATGATCCTTACTTACTTACTAACCCTTCCTCAAACTCCCTGGTTTATAGATATTCTGAGTTTTATCTGCAACTGACACATTGTTCATGTACTATATAATGTAACTATCTGTATCAGAGAAAGAATGCAGTTGATAATATGCAGGGTTATAAGCCATTGTATTTACTGGCAATTGAGGTATGTACAGTATGTATGTAATGGGCTCAATTTACTGTACACACCTATGCAAATATTGTCCGATCAGTGCCAATCAATGATATTTAACCACTGGCAATATTGCTTGCAGAGGATGGTGTAGGAGCTGTAATGTAATTATAATAAAAACATCTGTGGCACTGCAAACTGAATTCAATTAAGCCCAGCAAAAGATTTCATACTTGGATTACATTTAGACATACCTAACATCCCTTATTGGTGGCAATATTTGGAAATAGTTTTATTTATACTATTTTTTTACTGGATTTTTGGTGGTTTCCTGTTTTTAACAAAATAAACCCTTACCAATAGTTTAATATACTACCTGTTCTCATGGAAATACATGGGTAACTGTACATAATGGAAATTTCACCAAATTACCTAGACATACTTACAGATATGGCCATTCAAATCTGAACTTTCGTACGTGTTAAATTGACTTAATACCAGAACATTTCCAAGAATAGACCAATCAGTTACAATTTAAGGTGCTTGGGGAAAGTTTAGTTTAGGTATAACATGCTAGGTTATGAGGTTAATGTTAGGGTAAGTTAAGGTTAAGGTTAGGGTTAAGTTAAGATAAACAGACTTTGTTTACATTTCGTAAACGTTCTTGTAAAGAAAAGTACAGATTCTTGTTTTGAAGGATTTTTTACATATCACCATGAGAACTGTCGATAATATAATGTATATTCTTATAGAAAATATTGACTACATTTCATCTTCATGTCTCTGAATCAACTTTAGATGACTAGATAAAGATCTCGCCTTTCCATCTGCAGTGTATTGAACTAAAGGTGGCCTATGACCTACCCTAACATGCTGGGCCAATAGGGCTATACACTTGGCTTTTTAGCAACTGGGGTCTACCTCCCCATCACAGTATGATGATATGGGGTGTCAGATTGCTCACTCGTTAAAGACTCAATTTGCATATTCTTGATTGTGCCAAATGTTGTTGTGTCCTTGAGCAAGGCACTTTACCCTAAGTTGCTCCAGGGGATGTCGCTGTACTTATTGTAAGTCGCTTTGGATAAGCACATCTGGTAAAAAAACTAAAATATAAATGACATACTAGAGATCCTGGTTACGTCAGTGTTTTGAGATAAAAGGCATAGCCTACAATCAGGGAATCACAGCCTGGTATTAGTGAGTGCAGAATGTGTGTATCAGTCAAAGCAGCTTTGTGGGGACTGGGGTGGTAGACAGGGATGTGGATGGTGGATCTAGTTGGCTGATAAAGCTGGATTGTCTGAGTGTAATCAAAGCCAGATGTGGCCATTGGGCCCGCACCGCCGCGGTGGTCCTCAGCCCCAACCACATGTGCTGTGTCAGGGGCCAGGGGGATGGGCCACAGCTGGACAACCCCTGACCTGGAGACGGGAACCACGAGCCGCGCAGGCTGACAGCTGCTGCTGTGAAGGGAAGGAGGCAGGAGACTTAGCAAACCTACTATAATCTCTCCGACACAGACGGTGTATAACTACTCTTTAGACTGCTCTAATAGGTCTGAATTCACCTTTCATCATTTATTAATGTCCTTTAAGATTAGTTTGTGTTCTTGTTTCTATCCGCATCACTACAATTAATATGCAGCTACAGTACTTCAGATTTTTAAAAATAATTATCTGTTCCAAATGGATTAGTTTTGTTCTTTATAGTTTTTGTAAATATTCCCATTGATTCAATCAGTTGTTTTGGTAGACTTTGTTTATTACAGATTACATGTGAGAAATTTAGATTAATGAAATTTCTACTCCTGCATGGCCACTGGCAGACAGATGTCGTCACATAGAGGTGTTGTTTTAATGGGTCTTGAGTGATGCATGGCTTGGTGTACATGTTCTGGGGCCAGGCTTTAAAGTTTAGGAAATGTTTGTCTCTCCATTGTCTTGGTATTTCCACGTAGCATGGAAAAGAAATGAACTCTTGGCAGTATGTTGAATGATGTGGATTTTGAAACAAAATATGCAATTGAAATGATTTTTGGGGCCAGATTCACACAGGTTTAATAAAGGGCTCTATTGAGACAGTATTGGAGACATTTGTTACTGGGTGGAAGCAGAGTCTGCCAATTCAATCTAAAAAATATCTTAAATGCTGACAGACAGTACATGTAACTGTTAGGCCATACAGGTGAAATACTGAATATTAGCTGTCTTGCTTTGTTGGTTTAAAAAATAAACCTACATGAACATAATATAACATTCTGCAAAATACTGTAGATTTGCTCTAAAATATATTTCTAATAGTTTAAATGGTATTGGTGATATCTGTAATTTCCTAATCTGTAAAGCTAACCAGTATACTGTCTCTACATCACTAAAGCAGTCAGTGGTGCAGGTAGGTTGTCTGACATGGGACACATTTGCCAACAGCCTGGAGGTAGGTATACTATATATATATATCATGCATGCTAACGTATTGCCCAGCTAGGGTGTTTGAACTTGACTTTGTCTAATATTCAAACAAGTACCTCTCATTCACATATCAACATTTCCGAAAGACGAAATGAAAGAATTAAGGAGAACAAAAATTGCACTTTTCAATGTCTATGCAAATTCTAACACAATTAGTGTCTTCTGTCAACTTCTCAGCTGCTCCAGTGCTCTATGGATATGTCTCTGGTGTCATCCCTGGCTCACCTGTACACCAGCTCAATTTATCATCACTGAAGGAATCTGCTCCGATTTCCTGAAATCTGACAGTCTCCTTCCCTTTTGGACATCCCAGTTGGTTAGTTATATTATGCCAGGCATTAAACTTCACATACCTGCAATGTGGGATGAGTTGATCCCTAATATTCAGGTCATTATCAGAAAATCATCAAAGCACTTTTTGGCAAATGTTATTGATAAGCTTGAGTTCAATTCCATTTCATTCCAAATGTCATAAACCCTTCTCAAAAAGCCTTTTCATAGCTGGTTTTTGATGGATAATGTAGCTAAGCAGTGATTTGTAACTACCATACTCCATGGTCTGTGTTCAAGGCGATAGGGGAATGTACTCATCACTCTGGCTGGCCGTGCACTGAGTGCCGTATCTCCTTCAGCCGATGATAGAGTCACCATAAAATAACAGAGATGTATCTGTCCTCACTTCCGCACAGAAAAACGAGGTGCCGCGTGAGCCTTCGGTCGCTTTCTCAGCCTCAGGTGCCTCGTGATTGCTGGTCCCGCCCCTCCCAGTAATGCAATACTGCTACATAGCTATTAAGCCCAGTGACAGCTAAATCATATTCCCTAATCATGTGGATGGTAAAGGCTGTGGCCCGGTCAAATGACTGCATGCTGAGATAGAGTTCGGCATTTAATTCTCGACACTTCATTATCTTCGGGTTGCTGTTACTGTCATGAGGAAACAGCTGTAGTAAACCAGAAAGACACATTTGGTGACAGAGTTGTTAACGTGGAACTCAGTCAATAAACCAAATGATTAAAGCCCTTTATCATCATGGTGCAAATACAGACTAAACATCACGGAACAACATGGCATTCAAGCCTAGTAGCTAGAAAGAAATCTATAGTAGGGTCAGAACCTAGGTAAGAGCCAGCATGATTGGTAGCCAGGCATTTTCTGTCTGTGTTGTGTTAATATGTGACCTGTTAAGGCTACATTCTTCTTTAACATACACTATATAGCCAAATGCATGTGGACTCGTCTTCTATTGGTAGAGGACGGATAATGGTCTGGGGCTGTTTTTCAGGGTTTCGGCAAGGATGGGCTTCTGTGAGTGTATCGGCACAGATGTTCAGTGTGTGAGTGTATGGGCACAGAATGCCAATTTTTTCATGTTCAGTGTGTGAGTGTATGGGTAAAAAATGTGACTGTGGCCACTGGAAATACCCAAATTGTTCTAGGTACTGTAACTTTAGAATTGTTTTTCTTTAAATATTTCTCTCTAGAAAACGTTTTCCTGCCAGGGTGAACACTATATGGAAATAAAAAGGTTCCTGCTTTTAAAATATCCTCCCTGGAACGCCAAATGGCCTATTTTGAACAGAGAAAAAGGTTTATCATCCACGGACAGATAAAGAACCATTTTGGAACCCTTTCTTTTTAGATTGCACTGTTAAACTGTGCACACACCACGTACAGTCTGTGGAAACTTCCAGTTAATTAACACCAAGCAGCCACAGACTTGGCGCAACATAACTGACAGTGATACTACTGGCATGGTGGGTTATTTTGGACTTATTTGGAGATGACTTTGTGATTAACAGAACATGGGATATACATTACATTTATCTGCAATGGTTTAGTGTTGAGACCATCATGGAGATAAAATGTTGAATGTAGAGTGCTTGACCGTAGCATGACATGTACTGTTAGTGATATCCTCAGGGTGATATTATCCCCAATAATATTTGTCAAATTAGCTGCTTCTTATTTATCTACACAGTATATTGATAATCACAGTAACAGATTGGAAATCCCCTATAACTGGAACAACATTTGGTGTCAAGAGTCAATTGTTTTGCCCATTGTGGTAAACCTTTGAGATCTGGCATAAGTTCCAATAAGCCACCTAATATTTAATGTTTCAAACATACAGGCCTGCTCTGCTCTACATATCTGATGGGGGCCGTAGAAAGAAGAGAGGCATTTCATTATGAGTATACATAATCTTTTTATTTCAACAGTACAGCTTAAAATGAATCTGTTAAAGCCTTTTTTCTCTTTCTCAGGACTGAGTGTAGTTTAAGTAAACAGTATGCCAGAGGTCAATAAAGCAGTTTTTTTCAGTTCGCCGAAATGATGTGATAATTTTTTTCATTATATTTGGTCAATGGGGAAGGACATAAGATGTGTGAATGTAACATTTTTGGACCTTTGGGATATACAATTTGACATGTGGAGTCCCTGTTAACAACCTGTGTAACTGCTCTTATTAAGATCTCGACTGGCCACCAGGGGTTTCCACAGATATGGCATGCATTGTTTTCTCTGTTCTAGAAGGGCCTGACAAAATGTCTCCTGGGCCTGTGTTGCTGTTACACTATTAATCAGCTGTCTGAGAACGAAGTTTTAAGGATTTACAATCTACTATTAAGGATTTATAATCTATTTGAAAAAGATGAGGAGAAATGGAGAGGTTGCCTGAATAGACAGCTCCGTTTCAGCTCTTATGTTTCACACTGTAGAACACTTTGAATCGCGGAAGAGTTCCTCCTTCTAAACTCAGGCATTTCCTGGAGGGATATCCTCCTCTCCAAAGGAAAAAAAATCTGGAGGAAAGAGTGTATAAGTGATTTTCAGACTGGCACGGGACACTTGTAGAGAGTGTGTGTTTTGGGGCGGGGGGGCTTAACCTGTCACGTTTGAGTGACAGATGGCCAGTTGCTTCTCATGGGCAGCAGTCAGGAGTGTCTAGATGGAAAGAGGCCCTGCGTGATTCCATTGTTCCCTCCAGTGGTGTTCCCTGTCCCCGTCACGGCCCAGTGAGGGCAGGTGCTTCGGGGTGTGAAAATAGGAAGCCCTCTTTTGCCTTCGGACAGGCTTGGCTTGGGTCCATGCCCTTCTGACATAAGACAAAAGGCCCAACTCTCACCTCGTTCTACACAAAAGCTGCCCAGAGAAGAGACACCAGAGAGTATTGCTCAAACAGGAAGCACCAACCTTTGGACCCAGATGAATGTTCTGGAAAGAGTTGGTCATCCCTTTTGTATGTTTCATCAGTCATGTTTGACATTGGGGAGTTAATATGCTTGTTATGATCATTCATCTACCTTTGATATGGGGATGATGGATCGATTTCTACTATGACTTACAATTATAGTGTATTCAACATATTACCGGTACATCTTATTTACCGATTGCCCTATTTACCGTATTTAATTCCAGAATTTCCCAAAAGAAGATTATTTATAAATAAAAAAATTATGTGTAAATTTGTATTTTTGTTAGCTTATCTTTGCATGTACAAATATTACAGTATAACAGTACAATTATTATTAGGACAATGTCATCATCCAAGGTTTTGTTTGACAGACATGATAAAAGGCAATGTTAAAGGTATGTATGAAGATACTTTTCTAAATAATCGTAAGGTAATATTAAATGTAATGACAATGGTAATGTTAAAGTTACGTAAGGACAGAAGTAATGACTACGATATTGTTAAAGCTAATGCTTTAAAGCAAAGTAAATAGGAGATGTGTGTAGAGAGAGCAGCATAGCTCTGGAGCGTGTCCGAAAAGCAGAGCCAAGTTTCTCATCAAAGCTCGTCTGATTATTTTCCAGGATATTTTCCTGTCAGGATGTTATGATTGTCTCCATGTTCGGTGACCACTGATAAATGGTGTCACTTTTTTTCACCTGTGATGTCATATGACAGACCGATGGCCTGACTTCCCCTCCAGTAATTATGAGACGAGCGATGTGCGTGTTTGAATGTGTGTGTACCCACGTGCATGCTTGTCGACGTGCACGTGAACACAAGTGGCTGCTCACGGGGGATGGGCGCAGTTCAAACTCTCTAGCAACAGGTCCTCTTCTGAGAGTCTGTTGGACATGGTTTGGACACTGGGCTGTTAGGGGCTGTGACACACACACCGTTCTCTCCTCTTGTACTTTATATCAGTAGCATTGATAGACACTGCAGCTACATTGGATGAAGTTCTGTTTACCTGTCGAGGCTGCTGGAAGAGGCTAGGAAACAGTGGTGGGTGGACACCATAGAGGCAAGATAACATTATACGATGAAGCATAGACAATCATAACAGTCTGGGTCTTTATTGTGTCCTTTTTTAAATATTTATTGATTTATTGATATAAAATTTTGCATTATCACATCTCTTGAGATGCACCATCTAATTACCAATAAATGAATAATACCTAACAAAATAATATTGAAACTATAATCTATCATCTAATGTATATCTAGATAATAATACTGTAATAAGCAAATCTCAGTGGCAAGCAGATTGTATTGTATGGTCTTACATTGGGAATGTGTTAAAACTTACATGATTAACACTGCTTCCCAGACAGAAATTTTGTTACTGTCATTATTATTTAGTCACCAGTTACCACTATTCACATTTTATGCTGGGGTGGAATATTTTTTGCCTGGAAAAGACAGATGTTTCCCCAGCAAAAATCTATGCAACTGCATTGAGTCAACAGCCTGCAATGCTTTGTCTGTTTTCACAGTGTTTCTAGGCATCACTTGCAATTGGTTGATTGGTGCTTATATTTCCTGCAGTGTAAAAGACGCCATGCTAGGAATGAGTGAGGGAATGAGAAAGAGCACTGATGAGGCCACAGGCACGAGTAATACGGAGGGAGCAACACGTAGAATGTTCATGTTACTGGTTACTGTAGCACATCGATTTTACAGCAATACAGAGGGAGCAACACGTAGAATGCTCATGTTACTGGTTATTGTAGCACACCCATTTTACACTGGATATGTTGAAAATGTACAAATTATTCAGGATTTGAATTGTTTGGTATATCTTATTATGATAATGCATATGAGATATGCTGACTCTACATTTTAGTAGAGTATACAACTCTATGAGGGGTATTTCAGGGTCTCTGCAGTGCTTGGTCAGTCCTGTAGAATATTCTCAAAATCCTCAAATCCTATATGCTTGCCTATTTTAACTGATTCATATACATCAACTTTGAGGACAAAATGAAGAAGCAGGAAAAATTGGCAAGTGTAGGGATTTCAGCGACTTAGACAAGGGCCAGATTGTGATGCTAGATGACCGGGTCAGAGCATCTCCAGAACTGCAGTTCTTGTGGGGTGTTCCTGGTCTGCAGTGTCAAAAGTGGTCCAAGGAAGGCAAAGCAGTGAACCGGGAACAGGGTAATGGTCGGCCAAGGCTCATTGATGCACGTGGGGAGTGATCCAACAGACGAGCTACTGTAGCTAAACTTGCTGAAAATCAGAATGCTGGTTCTGATTGAAAGTGTCAACATAGTGCATCACAGTTGTTGCGTACCGGGTTAATGTTTTGGCGGCAAAAGGGGGTCCTACACAATATTAGCAGGTGGTCATAATGTTATGGCTGATCGTTGCACATAATATGAATATATGGTATCAGATCCAGATGTGTGACAGCGAAATGTCCTTTTTATTTTGCAAATAAACTCACTCTATGGGCCGGTGGAGTTTTGGAAAATAAGAGGGTGCTACAGGGTTAATTGCAACCTGAGCCAGTGAGCGGACTTTCCTACCCCCTAATCTGTTGGCCCCTTTTCGACTGGGCTTGTAATCTTGATTGAGCTATTCATTATTTCCAACTTCAGCGGACAGTCTCGATGGATGCCAGTATGTGTGCGCGTGTGTGTGTACTTGTGTATATGTGTGTCTCTGTGTTTTTGTGCATAGTTTATCCCCTCTGGTCGTTTTCCTTGTGTTTTATCTAATGTGTCAGTGCCACTGAGATTGCTGGCTGAATGTTTCCCCGAGGCAAGGGGAGCCCCTGGCCATTGTTCTGGGGGCTGACGGCATTCGACAGGCCTCTCAGTGACGCTGACGGACATCAGCACTCATTCGGCATGCCCTTCCGGTGGAGACCCAGACAGAGCTATTTGCCTGTACTCACTTATCACACCAATCTGTAGGATGAAGCCGACATGAGAGAGGGAGAGAGGAGATAGAAGTAGAAAGAGAGAAAAATATATGCCAGAGGGATAAAAGGAGGGAGAAGCCTCCCTCCAGTTCTTAGGCTTCATATATACAGGTCTGAAGCCAGAGTGGTGAATAGTTTAATGTGTGTTAAGTCTGTATCAAGTGTGTGTAAGTGTGTTTAGCTAAGTCAGTGCCTAAATTTCACTACTTTCATTATGAGTTTGTCTCTCCCTGTTTGGGCACGACGAGACGAGTGTGAGAGAGAGATTATTGCTGGTGATAAGATAAGAATGTAGCAGTCAGTCGCATTGCTGAGATCGCTGGTGCAGAAGGAGGAAATGCCTATCTGATGTGATTTTCACTGTTTTGGATTTTGAATACAGAGCAACTGAGAAACATATTTACACGTCTGTCCTCTTCTGGATGGGAGCTTGTGGGCAGGGCCTCACCAGTGTTGTAAACAACAGTATGTCTACAAGTGACTTGCTGACTTTAAAGTTATGGTTCACTGTTTTGCATTGAATTTCCCCAGTGGGTAGGTGTTGGAGATATTTCAAGGACATGCCTGCTCATGCTGTTTCTATTGAGGTCTGAGACTACATGAAAAGTGATTTTTACATTGTTTTACTATTTATTTGTGTAGTGTGCTAAATGTGAACACTCCAACAAAATAATTATTTTAATAATGGAGTAAACTATTTAATTTCTTCAAAGCCTGACTGGGCACATGAAGTGGTTCAACTTTTTGCATTACAAAGTGCAGGGAAGGAACGTGTGGTAGCTTTGAGTGAAGGCAACGTGCTCCCCACACTACGCCTTTAATTGTCAGTAAATGTTGCTGCCATTTCTGCCTGTTCTGTCTACCTATTGTACACTGGCAATTCATAACTTCATATGTGCTCATTTTCAGTCACTTGGTAGAATGACACATTGATATGCATGCCCACACTTTGGAGGACATCGCTCTCGGGAGTGTGACACTACCTCTTGAGTTCAGGCCTTGGTGTTCCTCTTTCACATATTTAAAGGCAATCAGGGGTTGTTCAGTAACTAATTCTCCCTTTAAAACTTTTGTTTTTGACCTCAGGATCATTTTTGATGTATTCATTCCCCCAGTGGCAGGAGCCATGTCAGTCAGGGACTACTAGCAAGTGTGTAAGTGAGAGTGCCGCCCCGGACACAAGAGTGACAGGATCTGTTAGCAAGAGGAAGATATTTCCAAACATCTCTTGATTTAGTTCATCGGGCGTTATACCAGTGTTGTAAAAATAACAAACATCCTAAACATCACCAATCGTGATATTGATTACTAAAGACATCTTGAATACTGTACAGATCTATTTCAAAGTTTGTGCACCCCTTGATACAATTATTTCTGTAAACAGATTTTTAATACAGGATTACGATTTATTTGCATTTATTATAGATTCAAAATATAAATGAAAAGTCAACATGACATGTGCAAATGTTTGGGCACACTATATATCTAATTAAAAATATGTTTCAACAACTATAGGCTCCTCTAAGCAGATGTCTGAGGACATGAAAATAAAATCATTTACTGTAAGAAAACAAAAGAACATCAGAACTTCTTAGTTAATAACCGAGAAATTGTTTACCGTGCGCCATATACAACAATCTGCATCAGAAGTGTCATGCACCTATTTTTTAAGGGGGCACAGTGTGCACAACACACGCAAACATGTGCCCACAAATACAGGTATTAAAAAGAAAATCCACTTGGCTCAAAAACCTGAGGGGGCACATGCGTTGTCAGATGGAAGCCTTTTCTAAATCCTCATCACACAACTCAATGTGTATAGTATACTAAATAAAATATTTACTGGTCAGAATTGCTTTGGAAAAAGTAGCTTTGGACTGATAAAATTTTAAACTGTTGTCCACAATGAAAGAAGGTACGTTTGGACAACTATTAAGCATGGGGGTGACTCCATTATGCTTTTGCATTAATATTGTGAGGGTGGAATAAAGAATGGATTCAATAAATTATTAAGAAATCCTAAAAGCTAATGTCCAACAGTAAGTCGGGACATTGCAACAAAAAAGAGGTTGTATATTTTAACCACACAAACATACATCAAATATAAATATTTACGAGCAAGATTTAGAAGAATGAAGGATAAAAAATGTATAATGGCCATCTCAGTCCCTAGACTTCAATCTGTTGAAACTCTTTGGGGAGAACTCAAATATGCAGAGCAAGCAAAAAGACCTGAGAAATACTTCTGAACTGGAAGAGAAATATTCAGTCAAGAATAGAGACTCAAAGCTGGTTACAGAAAATGTTTGGAATCTGCCAAAAGACTTGATACCAAATATTAAGTGACAAGGTGCCCAAACATTTGAAAACACCATGTTCACATTTGTTTAATATTCTGAATCTATTGAAAATGCTAATTAATATAAATCCAGTATAAACATGTGCAGAGGGGTGTCGTGTTACATGTTGTACCATGTAGAGGTCAGGTCAACTTCTGTTCACAGAAAGATTCATTGTAACAATGATTTCTTCCAGGGGTGCCCAGATTTTTGCATACAACTGTAGATGAAAACGTGAGCAAGGTAAACCATGGACATCCTTCTCTGGGAACACCTCACATTTCTTTACCAAATTCCTAGTTTCATCTCCCCTCACATCGCCACAAGTAGAGAAGTCGTTGTGGAGTGTCTCTCTGCAGTGTTGTGATCCTGAGAAAACAGGCTCTGCCATTGCTCCTTTTACAGCCCGCATCCGAACCCTGACGGTGAAGTGCACCCTGGGTATACTTCCACACAGCTGGCAGAGATGAGGGTTCTGTTGACCCCTCCCTCCTTTTCCCTTACTCGCCCTCTTCCAGCACTCCCAAATATTTGTCCTTTCACAAGAAAGGGAAAGAATTTTCACAGTGGCTTTGAATCCCAATCTGGGGAAGCGAGGCGAAGGTATGACAAAAATGCAGAGGAGTAAAAGGTGGTCCAGACTCTATGATGTATAGATTTAGTGCTAGGTGAGATTAAATCCACTGCATAGCCAGTAAACAATCATGTTCATACACACTGATAATCACGCATGCACACACTCACACACTCATTCACAAACCTCCATGAAGTTTCACGGTATGAGTAGCCATGTTTATTTTTCCTAGCAGTGGCAGCATTTCCTGTATGCAACCATCAAGACTCTCTAGCTTGAGTCCCTCTCAATTGCTTTGCAACATACCAGAAAACCACGGCCAGAAGCTAGGGTTGATGTTTAAAGTGGACTGACACAGTAGACTGTTGACCCCAAAATGTTGGTCAATTATCATCATTTGTCACAGAGATTTCAGATCCCATCGGTAACGTTCCCCTTTTCTTCGGAATAGCAAGCATCAAACGAGGATCATCGTTCGCCTTCCAAAGCCACGGTCAATTTGGTGATCTCTGCACGTGTCCAAAAGGTTACCTACTGTACTGTATGTGCATGGCTTGTCAGTCGTTGACGTGTAGTCCAATCCGATGTGTCCTATGGGTTTTCTGAAAAGCCTGCAGAACAGGGAAGCTGGCATTCTTCATCTCATTTGCTCTGCAGTGCCAGACGGCTGAAGTACAGGGCTGGTTCCTTCTGTGTGTGTTAATCTGTGTGTGTGTGCACTGTAAAAAAAAAAAATTATTTTACACAAAATTCACCGTATAATTTTACACTCTTTTCCTTTTTATTTGAATAATGGACTGAATTGGGTAAAATTGCAGATATTATCTGTAAATAAAAATAAATCACAGTTAATTAATGGTTTTTGTCAATTGTGAGAAAATGTTAACATTTCTAATTTTTTTAATGAGAAGTTA
>JACXGM010023199.1:0-16327 GCA_016801145.1 Umbra pygmaea
ATGCCAGCTTGGTGAATTTCAAAAGCATGAAATCCCTGGGTGTTCTACAACGTTTTACCTGTAGTAGAGCTATATCACTCTTCAGTTGTAGAGCATTCAAAATGTAGTTTTTTTGTGTATGGTTGTAGTTTGCTTTTAAACGATCAAATGTTACAGTGATTCTTAATCAAGTACAAGCATTTTTTGAAACTCTAATTCAATGTAGGCAATTTACTGTATACACAACATTCAATTCAGCAGTAGCTACTGCCCATAAAACAGGCACAATATAAGGAAATAGATAGGCATGGTGTCTAATCATTTCTGTTTTTATACATAATTGCAGAAATTCATAGATGCAGATATAATTGGGTTGATGGAGAGTTTAACTATTTTACTATTTGATTTTGATTTTGTGGTGGTTAAAAATAGCAAACGTTTGTAATAGCAGTTTGCTGTACATTTGTAAATCAGACTACAATTCAGATTGGGTAATAGATATTGTTACTGGATTGATGGGAAAGTTTGCAAACATGAGTCTGTTGAAAATATCGAGTCATTTTGATTGTTGTATTACAATGTGATGATAATACATCTACTGAGAATTCAGTTTTGTCAGCGTAGATTCATGTCCTACATATTTTGTTTGTGTTCATATTTTGAAGACTGTCATTGTTCATTTAATTATCGTTTGTTTTTTTCCAATTTATACATTAGAACATTATTTCGTGTTGATAAATGGTACCCATTTTTTTTTTAAATATTTTTTTAACGAAAAACATTTCCCCAAAACATTCTTGCTGCACGACTATGAAGAAAGAATAATTGATGATCAATATGATCATGCAAAACTTATTTAGGCGACATTGTTTGTAGGCTATGTGTTATCTATTCCTCACCACAAAGCCACTAACCTAATATTTAATCATTACCGGGTTTGATGGAGAACGTGTCTAGAATCAACTGCTTAGATGTGAAACCCTGACAAGATAAATGTAAACACATTCACATGCTGTTCTCTGCTACAGTGCGATTTCTGTTGAGCAGTTACGCGGTGCGCATGCAGCTACCCATTACCAAGCCTGCAGAAGTGCCTCTCTTTTTGACATATATCTATTAAAAGCTGCTGACGTCAAAAGCCATCGCCATCTTTGACGAGGGCAGAGCCGCTGCTTTATATTGAAGAAGAACTGAGGAGGTATCAACCACGCGCAGTGCCTTTGCAGCAACCCAGTCCATACAGAACAGGGGTGATATCGGTTAGTTGTTTTAATACGCAGACATTTCCTCCTCCTGCTGACCGCAAGCCACCCACCACGGGCACAGGTAGGAGAAAACGGCACATTTCTATATTTTACTATAACATAACGTTTTCCTTTCGTTTTTGGCCAAAATAGTTTTCCTACAAAAATGCCACACTAGGTTTTGTATTGTGAAGCCTTTTCGACTGGGAACGTTGGATAATTATTATTGTTTTGTTGCTAAATCTGGTATATGGCAGCATTTTTACGAACGTTTATTTTCGTTTTTTTTGTTTAACATGCGCTTGTTTTTAATGTCAGTTTGGATTTTGCTGCCATTTGAAAGAGGCAAACCCGCCACGCCTTTCGAATTAAATGACTGCTCTGCTGTGCGTGCGTGTTTAATCTCCACCCTTAGGTTAATTAATTGTTGAAAATAAAGGATGCTGTGTATGTTAATGCAAAACCATAAGATGTGGGCGTTTTCTGCGTTTCAGCACCTTGGACAACGACAGTATGGGTTTCGGTGCTCACTCTAAAAACATGCTATATCTTTTTCTGGGGTGATAAACAGATGAACACGCACTCAAAAAAATCAGCATTGTGTTTTTTTCGATGTTAGCATGATATGTGATAAAAATCTGACTGTATTAGCAGCCAAAAGTAGGTTATTACTTAAACATTTGGCTGGTTTTGCGCAGGACTGGTTTATCCCTCCCGCGGGTGATGCTGTTGAGGCTGGGTAGACTGGTCTTTTACAACCGCTTCTCAAAAGATAACATCTGTATATCCCTTCTACTGATACCGCAGTGTATAGTGCAAATGTAATCACTGCAAGGCTATTCAATCAATGAATGTCATGGCGAACGCATGCCGCTGCCATTCTGACGCGTAATGCAGATGTAAAAGGTATTCGGGAACATCAGAGGGAGTGAAATAAACAGTCCTCGATTGATTTAGGGGTTGTCTTTACAGTAAACTGCGCCAATGTGTTGATGGGGGTGGGGGAGGGGGCTAAACAGTGACACACGACTGCAAAACTTCATGAATGTAGCACTACATTGTCAACGTCCGTTCGTCAGTGGTCGCAGACTGTTGGCTAGACGCAGTTTGTTGCGTCAAAATGGCTACGTCCCTACATGTCATTTAGTGTGGCGGCATCCATCGGCAATATCCGTTGGTGACTTCCCGGTGGTAGACGATGGGCGGGGGCTAGAGGTGTGAAAAGCGGGGGTGGACATTGGTGAAACCCACATATGCATCTTACCCAGTTTATCCATGCCATCTCATACGGCTATGCTGAGCACTGCACCTTGCCAACAAAAATGGATGAGAATAAGATATTCTATCGTTGACTTGTTATGATGCATCATGCAGGCCACTTTGTGCACTGAATTGTAATTGTTGACAATCTAAGGTTTGCGGCAAATTATATAGGTCACGTGCTCGACTTCGCACACTGAAATACTGTCTCTTGAAATTTCAGTAGCCTACCCTTACGTTTTTAGGTTTCAGAATGTCGTGCTTCTTGACTGTCGCATATTCCCATTACTCTGCTCATGCGTTTTTTGTCTCTTGGGCCATACAATTAAACAGAAATATATCCTAAGACAGAGAAATAGAGTGCCTCACAACGGAGAAGATATAGCTGGCCTTTAGGCTAAAACGGTGCTGAAACGGTTGTTAAAGAGGTTCCGCTACTCGGTTGGCATGGCTGCCATACGTAGCTATGTATCGCATCATGCGTCTTCCATCAGTTTGACTGCAAAGCGTGGGCGGCACTAGGGGTTGTTCCCCGAGTAGCCTATGGTGACTCATAAATCATCACAGTGGTTGTTTCCCAGCACAGTCTATTGTTTTTTTTATACATGCTATCTTTCTGTGTCTGGTATGCAAACATCAAATTTAGGATTAAGCCAAAGTCTCAGAGATCAATATTTTGTAAGGACTTGATGGACTTTTTTTCTAAGCATTGGCATGTGGCCTAGTCTAAAGATATTTGACGGCAGTGTAGTGAAATGTTTCGAGCATCCGCCTTCGCTTCGAGGTACAGAATGACGGTTCGCATCTTCACCAACGTATATTTGAGTCCAAAACCCAATTAGTCAATTTTAGCCTTTAAATTCCCCCAAATATATACAGGCTATAGTAAATTGCCATTTGTCCAAAATGTCAAATCAACGATTAACGGCATTGTAACAAATGAAAAACAAATAGTTAATTTATTATTTTTAACATAACATTTTATGTAGAGCCAATTACAGGAATATCTTTATTTGTATTATTATTAATGGTGGATTTCACGTTAAATTCATGTTAGGGGACAACTCCATCTAATGTGACACAAAACCACACTGTTGAAATGAAGTCTGTGCACAGAGGATCTGATGGTTAAAGAACCATTGGCATACAAAAGTGTTCAAGCCCCATTGCAAATCAGGTTTATTGTCAAAATGTAAAGATTGTCAGCTTTTTGCAATAAACAAATCAAACAAAAGCAATTGAAATAGCTTAACACAACGAATGCTTCAAGTGGCTTTCCAAAATCCAACTGAAAATGCAACTCATAATGACTTCTCCTGTCTAAAAATTATTAAACTCCCTGAATAGAATCCCTCACAACAGCAAATACATGCAAAACTAGTGTTGTCTCAAGAACACCTGATGCAACTAATCGATGGCCTCATTAGTTGCTCTACGTGTGCTTAAACCGGAACACATGAAATACCTGGCTAGGGGTTTGTTTGACTGCATGTTAGAAACATGGCAAAAGAATGGTCCGAAAGACAAAAGAATGGTCTGAAAAGTTAAAAGAAGAGAACATCACCCTTCACAAACAAGGAACAGGATACAAAAATATAGTGAAGGCACTGAATGTTCCCAGAGACACCATTGGAAGCGTAGTTCGCAAGTTAAAAGTTAAGGGAACAGTGTTTACACTACCTGGACAGGGCAGAAAAAGGAAACTATCAATGGCTGCAACCACATTTCTGAGCCAGCAGGTTGTGAAAATCCCCAGAGTGACTGTAAAAGACCGACAGCAAGACTTGGAGGCAACAGGCACTGAGGTTTCAGTGAGCACAGTAAAGCACATTCTAAACACAGAAGGTTTCCATGCCAGAATTCCCAAGACGTACACCACTACCGACCAAAAAGCACAAGAAAAGTCTGCTCCAATATGCTCAAAATCATTTAAAAACCAACAGAGGTTTTGAGATTCAAACATGGTGGTGGCTCAGTGATGCACTGGGGATGCTTTGCATCCTCTAGCACAGGAAACCTGCAAAGTGTGGAAGACAAAATGGATTCATTGAGGTATCAGAAAATCATAGGAGAATACGTCTTGCTGTCTGGGAGGAAGCTGAAGCTTTGGTGTCATTGGACCTTCCAACAGGACAATAATCCCAAGCATACCTCAAAGTCCAGCAAGGCATGGTTGTGAGAGATGTCTTGGAAGATGCTACAGTGGCCATCTCAGTCACCTGACTTAGAACCCCGTAGAAAATCTCTGGTGGGATTTGAAGACGGCTGTTGCAGCATGTAAACCAAGAATGTTACTGAACTGGAAACCATTGGTCATGTGGAATGGGCTAAGATTCCTCAAGAATGCTGCCAGAGGCTGGTGTCTGGCTATGCATCTTGTTTGCAGCAGGTCATAACAGCAAAAGGGCACTCTACTAAGTATTAAAGATGTTTGCCGTGAAGGGGTTGACTAAGTTTGAGACTGGAGAAATCATTATCAGTTGCATTTGCTGTTGAATTTGGGGATTTCGTTGTGTTGCGCTATTTCAATTGCTTTTGTTTGATAGAATCATTGCAAACAGCTGACAAAACAAGACAGCTAAAAAGACTGTTATCTGAGGCTATTCTAATTTTACGGCCCTTATAAAAGTCTCTAAAATAAATGTTCTCTCTGGAAGTCAATATGTTAGGTCTCTACTGGAACACAATATTCCATATTGCACTTTTGACCAGATAGACCCTTTTTCTATATTTAGGGCACTACTGTTGCAATAAATAGGGCCGTTAAATGTGTGTGTCTTGACTGTATGAATTGTATTTTGATGACATAGTATATCAGAGAAACACTATGTTTTAATAGACTTTAATAACATGCCACAATAATCAGAACTATCAGGTGCTAGACTTTAAGTGCATAATATAAGCAGGTATGCCCAATCAGAGGCATAGCAAAAGGGAGTGCAGGCGATACAGCTGCTTCTGAAGGTTGCGGGCCCATGTGCAGGTCCCTCAATAGTCATTAAACAGGACCCACTAATATATATTTTACATTAACAGACATTGTAGTCATTTGCACAACACATTACAAACTTGGTTATACCTTTTAAATGTAAGTTTTGTGACTGCATCACAGTAACCAAAATATTTGTATTTTTTATCATAATAAATATATCTGATTCAAATCTGATTTAAATCTTACTGAGTAGTTTAAATATATATTATATTTTATATATATATATTATTTAAGTACAAAGATGTCATGGAAATTATGCAAATAATATCCAATTCTTTTTGTTTCTATTGGCTTGCATTATTGCTGTACTCAAAGTATCTTTCTTGTGTGAACATTTAATAAACAGTAAAAGATGTACAGATACCTATGAAGATGTTTAAATTAAATGGTGCTCAAAAATAAAAACGAAATAGGAGCAGATGGAACAGATAGCTAAGACCAAATTGTATGCGTTTTTTCTTAAAAAATACATCAGGTATATCAGATAACTACATTGTGCACCAATCACTCTCCATGGTGCTGAATGTACGGATATGGTATTATGATTGTCTGCTACTGCTTTGTGCTCCAATATCCTGGAATGTATTGCTGTAATGAGGTAGGCCTATCTGGTGTGGAATATGGGTGAGGATATAGGAGATTGAAAGGGCCCTTGATTTATATTTGCAGATGTACCCGTTTTACAATCTAGTTACTCCCCTGCTTAATATAAAAATGTTTTGTCTGTAGGAATTGCTCTTACTCACTTTGTATTCTCTAATAATGCATATCTAACTAGTGGTAATATGCAGGATAAACTAATAAGGCTAATGGAACTGACCAGAAGGTTTAAAATATTTGTAAGATAGGCCTATTATTTCTCCACATTTTCTCCACAATCTTCCCAAATGCAATTAAGAGGAAGTCACTTCTATAATGTGCGCCCAATTGTGAGCATTTTCTTGGGCCAAGAGAGATATCCGTTGGAAATTTATTAAGATGTGAGGTTAGCCTTAGCCTGGCAAGCAAGACCCACATCAAGATGGTGGGTCTGGGAACTCACCACTGGCAGTGCTCAATCCGAGGGGCGGGATAAACGGTTGTCTTTCAAATGACCTCTGCACGCAATAGGATAGCGCTACAACCAACCAGAGCAACAAAGTGTCCGGTCGGCAAAACTCCGAACACATCTTCCTTTTGTAAGAATGACTTCAGTGCCCTTCTTTGTTATTTTCTCAAAGAAAAGATTAACTCCAAGTCTACCAGAGTCGCGGCCACAGCCGATTTGAAAGACCGCTGTTCGCCAGCAGCAGCAACCATTTCTTTGTTTTCCCGTAATTACATTAAGCCCGCCCACCGACTCTATACACGTTGTGATTGGCCTGACCAGAATTAGGTTTTTCCAGCTCGCAAGTCAACGGGGATTTGCTAGACTGACCCTATCTGGATATTAAATTTGCTGCCGCTAGGGTACATCTAGATTTCTAGGCTAGGTTAGCCCAGCAATGCTGCCTGAAATCACTAACATTGACTTTTAGCATTATTATTCAAGCTAGCGGTTTGTAGCAGGGTTTTGATGCTACATTGCCAGGCCCACTTGAGTTTTTCAGATGTGACAAATAGGTTGTTTAAAATAAGTAGGATGTTGCTTTTGGGTGGTAGACAATATCAGAAAGGAGAATAATAAACAAATGTTTATAAAATATTTAACATTCATGTGGTTGGATTTTGGTTTGGCTACTTTAAAGTAAGCTTAATACTTAAATCTTCCCTATGTAACTTTGTGGGAAATTACATCATATACAAAAACGGGGTTTTAGGACTAGTAAACATTAGGATCTAGCATATTCCTAACTAGGGGTTGAAAACATAAACTTTAATAATACAAAATAGACAATATTATAATATAAAAGTCATCATTTCACAAACTCTAACTAGCATGTGATGGACAAAATAATAATGTGTATTTCACCCTCCCCCCAAAGAAATATGTGTCGAATTTTTCGCGCCAAGATAAATGAATGGATAGTTACATAATGTATCTTTAAGAAATAAATGGAAATAATGAAATTTGGCTGTCTTGTTCATAAAATATATAGCATAGTGGTTATCTGGCAAAGTGATATCGGGAAGATTTGGATTAATGAGTTGGCAATATTAAGCAAAATCAATTTCATAAGCTCTTCTGCAATTGAATTAAAGGTTAACTTCACTTTAAAATTATTTTCTCCACATGTCTAGAAAGTACATTCCTGATGTGGTTTAAGCAGAGTCGTGGGCTTGGAACATCTCATTTAGTTGTTTTTCTAATTACAAAATGTGTGACTTGGAGCAAAAAAACTGAAGAGGAAATGTTTGCCATTTGGCAATATTACATTATACTTATTTCCCCAGGTACCACAACACCACTGATGAAGTAAAGCAGGTCTACTATAGTAGCATCCATTTCATCAAGAGAGAAAAAAAACATTTTGACCCGATGACAGTATTGGAGGTAGCATGGGAATGAGAGGTAGGAGGGGCTAGAGAGAGAATTTGATCGCTACTCATTCCCACATGGGAGTATAATGCAATACTCAGTTGGTAAACAATAATACATGAAGACAAAATGGCTGCAACTCCATGTAGCAGAGGTTGTGGCGATGTGTGGATAGTAAGGATGGCGGTGCATTCATCCATCCCTGCACCACCGTTGTGATGTCTACATCAGCCCTAGGATGTAGGAGTCATATCTTTTATAACATCTTCTATCTTTATTTCTAAATCCTTTTTAAGATTGTGAAAGCAATCGTATTTTGTACAACGTCATTTGGCTGACATCATATAGTTATATTAAGTCCTTAAATGGTTATCAGACAGTCTTGAAATCTCATAACTAACCATAAGGTTGCACCAGAGTGATCAAATTAGTCTCTGTAAAAAAGACACCACCGCATCAAATTATTTCACCATGTAGCTTTGTGACATTGGTGTTCTATATCAGTATTAATGACTAAAAACCAACATGTGCTAGCTGGCTACACCTTTCATGTTGATCAGACATACATTCCCATTTTATATGAACATGGGCATCTAGCCAACATCAGTGAATATTGCTAGCTATTTCTGTCTAATGTTGCTAATGTATTGTAAGCTTTTGTGTATTGTTTAATTTCTCAATGTGAGATCAACTCTCACGGGAAGTGCTGCCGGCCCAGGTGTACTGGTCAAATATCTATCATGTTAAGCTATATCTTTTAGCCATGACAGGGGCTTACTCCAGTCATTTATAAAGGGTCATCTTAGGAATTGCAGAAATGTACTCTAATGACCAATTTTACTCTACACTGTAAAAAGGGATCTGATGAATAAGTTATAGTAACTGTAATTATATAATAACTATAATTTACCTTAACTTAACATAATGAGTTAAGAAATTTCAACTTAATTTCATGATTTATTACTATTCCAACTCAAGTATGTAAGCCAGTTCAGTGAAATGTAAATTGCAATGTGTCAACTTAACAGTGTTGTGTTTTGTAGTGTTGTTTTTTAACAGAGTTGTGTTTACTCACATTGTTAAGGCAGCAATTTGACTTAAATTTTTAAGTAGAACCACCTTGATATTTTTTAAAGTGTAATGACCATCAGGTC
This sequence comes from Umbra pygmaea, assembly GCA_016801145.1. Classification (NCBI taxonomy): domain Eukaryota; kingdom Metazoa; phylum Chordata; class Actinopteri; order Esociformes; family Umbridae; genus Umbra; species Umbra pygmaea. The sequence continues at coordinate 9,088 of JACXGM010023199.1, forward strand.
TAATCAGGAAAATATACAGCTAGATCATTTATATTCAGGCATTGTTTAAAAATACAATTTCTACTAAATGTGTCTATTATGGACTACTAAAATCAACAACATTTCTGGATAAAAATAACAGTCTGCATTAGCATGATTTTAGGGATAATATAGGATGTAATTTACTGGCGTGCTTTGCTAAATATATTAAATTGTGTTAATACAGTCCATCATTTGTGGCAAAGGATGTGTCTGAACTGTAACTTCTTCTTGTCTGGTGCTGTTTGTTTTCCCATCCACTCCTCCCACCAATCAGAGGATGGGTGGATAATCAACATTATACAAAAGAAAATATGATGGGAAGAGACATATTCAAGGACAGTCCAAAACGATTACAGTTTACACAACTGCGGGTGTAGTAGTACATCTAATGTGTTTGAGTTGAAATTCGATGACGGTGTCATTCTTGGTAAAATGAATTGGTCTACTTAATATTGTCTCTTCTCTAAATCATTGATAGTCTCTATAACAAAAGCTCTGTTGGAAAGAATATTTCCCAGATCTGTAAGTATATTTCTGTTTTTTAAACTAACATGACATCAGTGAAGACAGGCCATGGTGTGAGTAAGTCTGCCAGTAAAAAGATATGATGCACACTGCAACGGGATTATGACTTTGAGCAGTGACAGATCTAATCTTCCCAGTTGACTGTACGATAGCAGGATTTATCTGTATTGAGCTATGAAGCATACGATTGGGTGAAACCTGCCTGGTCTGAAGTGAAGCGTGGACATTGCTGTTTAATCCCTTCTTTAATTAACCCAATAACAAAGTAATCTGCTCTGGTCAACAGTAACTTTTGTAGTCTGTGCACTATTACATGCACTGAAGTAAGTTCAGGTTCCTCACAATAAACATGTACACTGGAATATTGTAGCTCCCAATAATGTAATGTCTTATTCCAGAGCTAATAGAGTGTGTCCATGTTCGGTTGTGATGCTGTTGCTCACATTGGTCGATCTAAAGCAGGGAAAATGTATGAGTTGCAGTGTAGGCAATGGGGTTTTCTGGGTAGATTAAGCTGGGTCTGTTTTGACCAACTCAGTGGCTTGTGTTAGGAGTGACCACCCTGAGATTGAATGGATAGGAGTTTGGGGAATGGTGATATGTTCAGACTAACCTTGTTCGACTTGACACCATGAAGGAGACAGCTTTCAGTAGCCCTGTGAGAGAACGGTGTATTATCAAATGACTGCTTGGCAGTGGATCTCTCTTCAATTCTCTCTGCCTCTCTCAATCTTTCTCTTGATTGGATGCACATGAGAGGCGGAGCTACACTACACCGTGTGTGACGAGTGTGAGGCACACACAGCATCCAATATGAGGGGCCCACAAGACGTTTTGCCATGTCACTGGAAAACAATATCTACTCCTCACACTCGCCCCAGATGCACACACAAATACTGGCACACAGAGTTAATGGCTCATACTACAAAACATACACCAGCACATTTGATTTGCCTGGGAGATTTGACGTGGATATGCAGTCATTGGATTCCTGACGCGGTAATAAGAACATGATACAGACTTTGGTTTGCTGAGACAAAGCATCACAGCGATATAGAGAAGATCAATTTGGGGCAAACAGGCTTCCATTTATTGCCTGCACGGCCAATCACATCAATGCTTATTTGTCTTGGTTGGATTTACACACATATTCTGTTTATTTACTCTCAGTTTGAAGTCGTATACACGCAACGCTGGGTCTCTTTTGTGTAATGCTCCGGATACAATGTGTAATAGTATTGCATGCTTATTCAACATAATCACACCTTCTGTATTCATTTTATTATATATAAAATATTATATAATATTATATTATTAATATTTTAATACAGCTGGGTTTTTATCGGGGGCAAATGATAAAAATAGCACATTAAAATACACATCCTTTATGTAGTTTAATGAGTATATAACATGGAACAGGGTGTATATTCTGACATAGCTAGAATTTTGAATAACAGATATTGTGAGTGAGGGTGTTGTGTAAATGTGGTTCTTGGCCCATTGATTCACTAATGTCATTGGGTTTGTAATGTATTTTCTTTGTGGGGTGAGGTGGCCTTTGTCTTTTTGACAAATATTGAACACTCTCTAATGACTTAACGTAAAGATATTCTCAAGGAACTTAAAGGAACACTGTAGAAATTTGCAACAACACAACACATTTCTCTTTCAGCGACCAGTTTCTAAATGCTGTAGAACATTTATTTCTTTATATCAGTTTAAAAGGGACAATCATTCGATGAGGAAATGACGAGTTGTGGTTTCACAGTGTTTGTCAATGGGCACGCACCTCCGTCATTAAATATAAGTGATATGTTTTAGGCTGTGCTTGTATTACAAACCACTGCATGCTGTAGGGAATCATAATCCAATATACTGTATATTATTTTGTTGGATTTATTTATATCAAGAAAGCTTATCAGCTAGAAAGTAGTTCTGTTGTAATGGCTCAAATTTTACACATAGCACCTTTTAACCACACCAATTTCATATACTATACATCACACAGACTTCCATTAAAAATTTGATGAAGTACACAATTGGATGAACGAGATCTATTTTGGCTCATGAGTACATCTTTCATCACTACTGACTGAATTTATTGTAAATACTCTGGAGTGTACTGCTTTTGTTTAAGGGTAATATGTCTCATCTTGTACAATGGTATGCAGGGAATATGGTGCAATTTAGGACATATTACCCTGTAGTATGTGTGGAACATGGCAATGAAACTGTCAAATAAGGAATTGAAACATTGACGTGTGTAAATTGAACATTGTGAGGAAGGTAATGTAGCTGAAAGGCTTTGTACTACCAGGACACAGGGATAATGAAAGCCATCAATATTGATTAAGACACAACACTTTCATGACCTATTAACACAGTGTCAGTAAAACATCAGTAATTGTATCTGTGCATTCCTTTTTGGGATAAGGTTGATTGAATTTCCCTCTAACTATTGAAATCTATCAAATATCACAACACAAAAAACACTACAGGTTTCTGAGTGCTATTGCATTCTGACCCAGTGTTACTATTTAATTAACCTTTATCTAATTTTTATGAATTAAAACACCACAAGGCTTTGAATTGTTTTACTGAGTGCACAGCTCAGGTGTGCTAAATGCCTAAGCATTCTACAGCAATGTTGCAAAGCAGTGACTGGTGCTTTAGTGCACAAGATTTGGGGGAAAGGCGTTTTGGAAAAAGTAATGGTTGGATAAGCTAACCAAGTCCGTTGCTTATCAAGCATCGGGTTTCTCTCAACTAACAGCTAATAACGACCACATGCAATGTTTCATTAGATCTCTTGTGCATTTTGGCGTATGTGTCTTAGAGTAAGATTACTGACCCATGAAAGCTGGAAGTTCATGCTTTTCATTCTAAATGCTCACCACAAAATAAACTGTCAAAAAAATGTTCAAACGGCTGCCTCTTCCGAAATTCTGTTTCTCTCCACACTGCCACTCCTGCAGCTCCTTGTCATGTTTGACTTGTCACTTGTCATATTTCCCAGGCCCTTCAGGGGCAGAGTGTCTGCTTTAATGGGCTGGCTGTTAATAAATGTGTCCCGAGGCTCCCCCAGGAGGAAGCAAATGAGCCAGTCGGAGCCAGCCCAGCTGCGGTCTCCCAACACAAGGAAGTTGCAGAGGTGACATTCTACCACATTCAGAGGGGAACGGAAGCCATCTACAATGAAAGAAACTATGAAAAATACTACTGAAACCCTGGTCACCAAAGTCTGAGAATATGTACCAGAGTGTGGTGTAGGAGACTGAGTTCCTGACTCAGAGACAGGGGTTCGATCCCCGGCTCGGACACTGTCTGTGCCTTTTCTTTCTGTGCATGCCTGTCTTCCTGGCCTTTGTTTCCTAGCTCCTAGTGACCATTACCCTCATCTTCACACATATTCATGGGCATACTGTAGAGACAGCTTAAAGCCAATTTATATTGTGCTTCATTTATAGGGACCAGCTACATCACTTTCCATTTGATTTGGTCTGATTTTGTTGTGACTTTTATTGGTGAAATTGTCTTCAGATCAACATCATCGTTATTATGCTACTTATGCTTTATCAGCTGTACATTGGCAGTCACCTATTGCAAGCACCATGTTATCTAACAGTATGCCTTGCAGCAACATCAAACAGCTGGTATCAGGAGAACTCATTATAATGTTAGCTAGCAGCCACTAACTGACACCCATGAATAAAATCTTGTTGTCCAGCTTCAATTTTCAATGTTTGTGATCAATGGTTAAGGGATAAAACCAACACCAGTGGGTAGTTCAGACAATCCTTCCCATTCCATTGTTTTAGTTCAGTTGGTAAATTATAATGCTGGGATAAAAAAATACTTTTAAAGCATTAGGATTCCAGAGCTGGTCTTTTTGATATTTCAATACCACAAACTCACTCTGGCAGGGATCTCCAACCCTGGTCCTGGAGAGCTACTGTTCAGATTTTTTTCACTCAAACACTAATTTAGCACACCTCGTTCTACTAATTAGCTGTTTGATAAGCTGAGTGAGGCCACATTATGTGTGGTTGGAGTGAAAACCTACAGGATGGTAGCTCAGCAGGACCAGGTGTGGAGACGCATGCCTAATGGCTGGTATGTAAAACACCCGGGTTAGACCTAGACAATTCTTAAAAATTGCATTGGAGCATGTGTTACCTGTCTGTGGAATGTACTGTACATACTGTATACCTACACAGAGTTTGATACATTTGTACTCTTCGGTAGCCTTATCAATATTTAATGGGTGTTGGTTGGAAGGTGCCATCTAAGCAAGATGTTTGACTGGGTCTTTCAAACATTTGACCTCATTTGAGCCACTCTCTTCAAATAATTGGAAAGCCTGAAACTAGATGAGTTATGTCAATTAGTGAAATGCTGTTAGACTTTCCATCAACAATGCATCACATTCTTCATAGTGTGGTATTATGGATAGAGTGCAGCTTCAGCAGCAAGTCCAACATCTTAATGGAGTTCCATTGCTGTATTAAAATCCATGTGCTAAAGCTGTGAATAGTTGAATATGATGCAGTTAAATGCAATGATAATAGTCACGTGTGATGGGAGTAGTATACAATATTACAATATACTTGTTATAGTATGAGATAATGATGAAAGTTTTATGTACTGGTTGTAGTGTAATTTAATAAGAATGCCAATAGTTGTTTGTACATGTGTAATAATAGTAATAGCAAATGTATCTGCAGATAGTTGTATAAAGTAACTATATTTAAAGTAGTCATATACATTGCTAGTAGTATAAAGTGATCATAATTATGTGAAATGATTAGTGGCATGTCTACTAAATCTCAGAGTTCAACATTACATTATTTAGAGGAATGACACAATTAGTCTGTGTGACTGAGAGTCTCCTGTATCTATATTTGCACTTTACCCTCTTTACTTTCTCACAATACCACTCTTTCATTTTTTCATAATTTTAACAGCATTCCATCTTAATTTGTAGGTTAACTGAGGTACGTAGGGATGCTTATTGTGTTTTATAATGTGGAGATGGTGTGTCTTGTAATAGGTTGAACAAAAATAAGACTAACTAGAGGAATACTGGGAAATGGCAGGTGATTCTAACAAACATTCTCTGTGAGAAAACAAACACACGCAAACACAAAGAGAGCTATTGTGAGTTTCATGGCTGACACAGAACAATAACTCATTCTATTGTCCAAAGACACCATGCGCCAGTATGTTTGCAAGGTCCTGGAAATGGTCAATATATATTTGGAGACACGGTGCTGGAATTAGACATGCGGTGTACTTTTATACACATTAAATGTATGTACAGCAGAGACACCATGAAATGCATCCCTGAGGAATTTAAAGCACCCCCATGAAATTCCCGTCCCTATATTCCTTGGGATTTCAGACAGCAAGGTAATGCATTTGTGCTTATGTGCCAGATATTCAAGGTCTGTATTTTATGAATTCAGATAGTGTCCACTGTCGAGGCTAGATCATTGACAGGCACAGGAGCAAGAGCCAGTGAGGGTGGGGTTGGGGACTGCAATTTTTACTCTGTGATTGTACAAGTCATCTTAACTCTGTGATTGGACAAGGCATGAAAAATGTTCTCCTCGTAAATGGATGTGCAGAGAATAAAAATGAAGGAAATCTCCATATTTTTTATTACTGGCTCTGCAGTGATTATAGCTCACTTAAGGTAGCTCAGTCATATATTCTGTTACAAACATAATACCGCTACATGTTTTAAAGTTAATTCAAGCATTATTAATTGATTATCTGCTTTTCAATACCTCAAAGGCCTCCCCTCAGGTAGATATGAGTGGTGTTAACTCAGGTATTGTTGTTAAACAACATAGTCAGCAGCTGAGCTGTGCGTGCATACGCACAGTCCAAACCCCCACCCACCACGCTGGTTTCCTATCTCTATGAGGTCAATAGTTCAGAGATGTTTTTCATCTCCAGCTCTGATGTAGCCTTCTCTAGGGACTTGACGACTGACAACACACAGGGTCAGGGTGTGTGTTTGTGTGTATGTGTGTGTGTTAGCCAGTGTCAGGAAAAATACTAAGACAGGCCATTCCGTGGCTTGTTTGGAGACACTGTGGAGGATTTAACTGATGTGATAAGTTAACGAGAGGGTCAAGTTAACTATGAAATTTTATGACATATGACATTATCCACTTTTATGTTATGCTCTCAGTAAATAGCTTTTGTTTAACTTAGATGAGTTGGTGTTTGGTTTAGAGGAGATGGCGGTTGGTTTATACACGGCTGCGTTCGCCGATTTTCCCTTCATTATTTGCAGACAAGCAACTACACAGGCAGCTCTGTGTTGCTGGAGATGCAGTGCCATGCACTGCCCCTTGTTTTACCTCAGTTGTTTTTTACTATTTGTTACTATTTGTATTGTTTTTTAAGTTCAATAAATGTTCCTTTTTTAAATTGAGACTTGTATCATTTGTTATCCTTGTGTCATTTTAATGACTTAAATTGAGGGAGCAAAGCAATATAGGCTCCAAATATCGGCTCAAGAAAATCGGCAGTCCGTATCGATCATCAGCTAAGGCTGATGAAAAAAATCGACATCGGCACAAAAAAATCCAGATCGGTCGATCCCTAGTTTAAAGGGGATAGCAGTTGGTTTAGAGGAGATGGCGGTTGGTTTAAAGGGGATGGTGTTTGGTTTAAAGGAGAT
>JACXGM010023201.1:0-16193 GCA_016801145.1 Umbra pygmaea
TTTCCACTAACTTTCAAATCCAGAGAAATTTGTAATATAATTCAAAGACACGGGACGTTTCATTTTGTCGCCCGTAAATGGCGTCATATAACCTGTGACTACTCTAGTTGTTATAAGATCCAGGGAGCCGCCAAACATAACGTGAATAAAGTTATAATTTTTTTAACAATATATTACTTTGTCAGTGAACATTTTTTCTACCGGAGATGCTAGATTGGAAGGTTGTCATTGACGACGATAACAAAACCCATGATCCCACGCAACCTCCCGACGTCATCCAAGTACATCTTTTGCTATTGTTTTGATTGAGAGCCCCCTGGCGGCCAAAAATTACATATTGCACATTTAAATGGGAACGATGATGAAATTCTATAATCTGTTTATGTTATTAAATCGCTTGAAGTAAATACTTAACTGTCTCCCTCAAAAGTCAGCTGTCTAACTCAGCTAGAGCAGGGTTGAGCTATCGTGAGTACTACTGCATAAGGTTATATGGGTCTGTGCAGATGAATGCGTTTGATACAACTTTGTGAAATAATGATAATTTGCGTGAAACACATTTTTTTCACTCTCTGCCGACGAGGCAGCAAGCTCCCTAACTCTTTATTTCAGTCTGCAGAATGTAAACAATTAAATGCAGACTTCTTTTTCTAAGATCACACTTTGCTCTGTCAATAATACATTGTGAAACAGGGAGAATATCAGATTAAGAATTTGTAATTGATGGAGCAATATTTAGTTGTGTTTAGAAACTATTGAAATATTTCGAAGACTGCATTTCTTTGACAACTTGAACGTGCCTTTTCACTATCACTGGGGCTGGGAAGGAGCACACAATCTGTATTTTCTTCCACATTGGCTTAGATGTCAGAAAATGTACGTTTGAAACCACACATCTGACATTTATCATACAGAATGTACATATTATGTAGCAAAACCAATTGGGCGTCCAGATTTTGGGGTTTCCCAAATTATCATTATTTCTCAAAGTTGAACAGAGCCTTGTAACCTTATGCTGTAGCATTCTACTTATGCTAGCTCGACCCTACTCTCTGTGAGTGAGAGAGCTGACTGAGGATTGAGACACATCAAATAATTACTTCAAGTGATTTAGGAACATAGACAAATTATACAATTTTGTAATTGTTCCCCTTTAAAGGAACAATAAATACCTCAATATCATTGTGCCATACGTTTCCAACATGACAGTCACTAAAAACACCTTCTCAATGCGTTTTGTATTTCCTACCTGGGCAACCGTAAGTTTCCTGAAAAGTGGCCAGTGATTTTTGGAACTACAGCTACAGTAGATTCAGGGGAGGTGTTCAGCTGAATCCCTGATCTTTATTTGTCCTGTTTCATTCTCCAATCGTCTCACTGGTCACTTTTCAGAACACTTAGTAGTGAGTCACTAGTTGGGAAATAAAGAATGCATAGACACAGGTTTTTTTGTGACTGTCATCATGACGGAAACATGAACAGCACAATGATTTTGAGGTGTTTAAGGGTCTGGAGTGTTAATTCAAATGTCAAGGCTGGGTGGACCACGTTGCTGCATTGCAGGACAGTCTACGTCATGATTATGGGTTCTCTGACTTTCCCCGGACTTCCAGAATGAGGCAGTACAAATTGGCATAGCACTGCCCGGGATTTGGGTTAGATAAATCAGATTATCTATCCTGTCACTTCGCTCTCCAGCGACTTCTTTTGTGCAGATCTGGCGCCTGTAAATTAATTCGCGGAAGTATAGCTGGTGAACATAATCATTGCATGCATGATCTGACTAAAGGCGTCCATGTTGGGTGAACAGTGCAAAAAGAATCGTATGCTGGGCAATGTGGTTGGATGAACCATATGTGCACCCCTCGCTTGGATATTTCAATCATTGTATCAATCAGATCGATTGTCTGTGTGTCTATTGTTTGCACCTGCATACCATTACCTTATTACTATTAGTATTTATACTCCTGTGTGTTTCATGTTAGCGGTCTGTCTTTGTTACAAAATACATGTTACCTACCTTTGCTTGTGGGTTTTGTAGTGACGGATGAATTTAAGGGTAAAGGTGCTTTTATTGTGTTCTTTCTACCGACATCGAGAACATAGTCCTTATATCCAAATTTGATTCTTTTTGGAATCGCTCCTTTCATGATAGCTGCCTTGTGCGTTGGCCTCTGCTCGTGATGTGTGCCTATAGTTTTGCACGCATTGATCTAGAATCCACCCACCCAGTTTCAAAGACAAATGGTAACTTCTCATTATCAAATAAGAGAAATGCAAGTATTTCATCACTTAATAAAGTAAAGTCATTTCGAGTCATCTGTCTCAAGTCTAAGTCAAGTCTCAAGTCATGAATACCAAGTCAAAGTCAATTCAAGTCTTTCATCAATTTAGTTAAGTATCAAGTCCTCAAATTTGCGACAGTCCCCCACCTCTGCTCCTCGGTGTCTGCTTTATGTGGTTTCTTGTAATTAATATGCTATGCATGCTATATTACCTTTATGGCAGTAAGTTCTTTTGAAGTATTTAGTTATTTGCCTTTTCCCTCAAGGACCACGCCTAGATAGCGCACCTTTGCGTTCTGATTCTTAAGTGTTTTGGTTTGCTCCTATTTTGTTTGCATCATTGTCCTTCAATAAATATCTCAAAATGGACTTCTGCTGATGCTTCCTACCATCCCAGCCCGTTACAGAAAGACTGACCCAAACAAGAAGGCAGCAATGTCCAGAGAGGCTAAGGGGCACCGAGGACTCATTACGCCCAGACCGGCCAGTGATCCCAGCCTGTCTCTCCCCGAGAGGAGCAACAGAGCCCCAAGCGGATGTCGCCAGTTTCTGGAGCAGTGTGCCAACTACATCTCGTGGTGGGGTCTGATCTCGGAGACCGACAAGTTGGGTATCGTTGTATCAGTCCTGTCCGGTCGGCAAAAAGTTGACTTACTTTAAGTAAGTAGAGACATCTGTTTTTTTTAGTATAAATAGTTGTGTATGAACATGTATATAGAAATAAGGTAATTGGTGTGTTTACCGTATATTGTGTGAAGTCCAATTGACAAATACGGAGTGGATATACTGATTACCATCATTATTATAGTTTTAAAGACGGGTATAAAAAGACAGCCAGATTTTTAGAAGCGGTTCAGAATATGGTCACAAGCCAGATGAAGCTGAGCTATTTTGTTCCAGAGATATTGCACCATCTTCCGCACATGGAATAACAGAGTATATTAAACAAGGGAGTAAGTAAAGTGCCTTGCAAAGGTATTCAGAAACCTAATGAACTGTACAGTATTATTTGATATCCAAACAGTAGGACCTAACACTCTAAATGTAACTGCAGACAAAACCATAATCCTGTATGTCAATCTGGCTGCCTGTCTGTTTATCTGCATGTCTATCTGTGGTTAAATAGTCTGTCCATAATTTTGACTGTCTGTGTTTAGTCCGTTTAACAGTGTCTGCTTCTGTGAGTGTTTCTGTCTTTCTGCATGTTTTTTGGTAATAGTGATAGTAATGTGTTTTTATTGTTTAAAATGTATGCATTTTTAGAATGTCAATTTCTAAATTCACTCAGTATTGAGTAATAAAGCATGGATTTGAATGTCACTGTTGTAGCCAAAGAGACCTGCAAAAAGCGATGGGGAAGAAAAACCATTATTGAGTCTATGATGTGTGCTGGCAACATTGGAGAACACAACGCTACACTTGGACCATTTGAAAACTATAAGATTAACATTGTTGTTTGCCTCATAATGGATCACTCCAATTAGCCAATTTTTCAACATGGTGATACAATAATATTATACTATAAGCTTTTAAGCTTTCCATAATTGCAGGGAGATTCAGGAGGTCCTCTGTGTGACGGGACAGCAGTGGGTGTTGTGTTATAAAGATGGAAACTGTGACAAGCCTAAGAAGCCCAATGTCTACGCCAAAATAACCAAGTACAACATCTCCTGGATCAACAAAGTCATGTGAACTATTATTTAAGTATTATTAATCATAAACTCGTTTCAAATTTGTGTTGTGCTTCTAAAGTGTGCACGTCCTGATGTCCAGTAATAGTCAACACAAGTTTTCATTAGTCACTGTTGGCAAAGTCTAAATGGGATTCATATTGTATACACAATGTGTACACATGTGAAAGCCTGTGGGCAAGATATCAAAGAAGCTGTGGTTACATGAATTTGATTATTTTCTCTAAAAAACACTGTTTTGGGCAAGAGCCATGTAGAACAGAAAGCTCCTGCAATGTGAAACGAAACAAAAATAAACTTTGAACTCAGCATATTGGTCACACTAGGGATGCTGCTTCATCTCTTGAGTGTATACTACTGAATATCTTTCTGAAAACAATGTATGACTCTCTTTGCCACTTTGGTGGATATGCTACAGTAAATCAGACACATTGCATGACAAACCAGCCTCCAATCATCTAGAATATTATAGTATTTATAAAAAATCTAAGACAAGAAATATTATAGGAGTTAAGGCAAAATATTGATCAAGACCAAGGAGGTAACAAGCAATACTGACAGTTTGTTTTTCTATAAAATGTGACTCCCGGGAATGACAGTTGAATATCAACGGTTGGCCTATTTACAGGTGTGAACAGTTCACACTGTGGTAGATGAGAGTCTGTAAAGACAGCAGGGGCTACATCCTGTAAAGGGCTTATAAAGACTCTGCATCTTAAAATCCAACAGACTTAGCAGATGAAGACTCCATCACACGCTATAAAACATGTTCTCAGACATGGTTTACACACCGGCCGTGCTCTTGGTCTTCAGTCTCCTGCCTGCATCAGGGCTTACAGGTAACAATGTCACACGTGAACTCTTCTTACAGCGTTAAGACTTGGTTTTCTACCAGACATTTTTCATCAGATAGACTACAAAGACTACAAATGAACAATAGCTACATTAGCGTCACTAGACTGATATTAAACAATTATGTATGGTACACAAGGACAAGTTGTTTAACATACGTTAAAGGCCAAATTTAAGTCAGGTGTACTGTTTGCTTCTCAGCCCAGCATAACTCTAGCATCGTGAATGGAGCTGAGGTCAGACCCAACTTCAAACCCTACATGGTGTCTGTTCAAACGGAGAATAAGAAACATATCTGTGGAGGATTCCTTGTGTCGGACAACTTTGTTATGACGGCCGCCCACTGCTTCACCTGGTATTGACTTTTTAAAAGCTCTACATAAAAATAAATTCTGCTTTCTGCTTTATTATACCATCCGACAAAGGCTATGAAACAATCTTGATTTATAATGATAGCATTGGTACACCGTAAAAAATGTCAAGATTTTTGAGCTAATTCTTATTTAGTACATATTTTCACAGATTTTTTGTTTTTCCTCAACTAATTTATTCCAAGTGTTACATAAATTGTACATGTTAAAATATTAGAACAATTGGGTCTCAAACCAAATCCGTATAACTTGATAGCCTTTAGCAAATTTCAAACATACAAGTGTCATGTTTTGGCTAATTCATAAATATCCTACATTTTGCTAAATATTTAGCATATTTATAAATTTATTTTAATTTATTATTGAAACTTTATTTAACCAGGTGGGCACATTGAGAACAATTTGTCATTTAAAACGGCGACCTAAGTATATGTTGAAATTAGTGCAACAGAGTTGGAATAGAGAGGTAGATGGGCAATACTAAGGCTCTAGATCAAATGGGCAGAGCAGAGGTAGTGTGCGTCCGCATGTGCAGTGATCAGACAGAAGCTCTGATACACGTGATTTAATGGAAGTGAGGGGGATGGTATTCACAAGATTCAGAGTCTTTTGTAGTTCATTCTAGTCATATGCTGCTGTGAACTGAAAGGTGTTTCGATGTACAGTATGGGCTTTTGGGGTGACTAAGGAGACTGAGCGCAGGTTACGGGTGTGTACGGCAATGGTGAGAAGAGACTTTAGGTACAGAGATGTTATACGTAGAATTGATTTGTATATGAGGTGATACCAGTAGGTCAGGTGTTGAATGTGTAGTGAGGGCCAGCCCACTGGTGCAAATAGGTCGCAGTGGTGGGTGTTAAATGGGGCTATAGGCACTTTCCGACCGCAGGGATTTTTGCAGTTTCTAGAACAGAACGTTCCTATAACCCTTTTTTTTGTGTTCCGAATATTTAGTTCCTTGCACCTTTTTAGTTCCTATAACTCTTTTAGGTGCTACTCTAGAGAAGAGTCTTTCCATTTTCCTTTGTCTGTTGCATATAATACATATTATGCTGGAGCCTTCATCTTTTGGGTTTCTCTGTTAAGTAGCACCTCAATTTCTATGACTCCAGCCTAGTTTTAAACGCTGCGGTTCGAACACCGTTATTAGGATAGATCGACACAACATTCTTTTTTTAAAATGTATTGCATGTCGTTTTCAGCCTCGTAATCTGAACAAACAAACAGCAAGCCACTGAAGGAACAAAGCACTACTTGAGCTAAAAACAACTAGATCATCCGCATACATAAAATGATTTACACACTTATCTCCAATCATAAACCCAGTTTTACCCATACTAATTCAACTGTGAAATATTGTTGGATGTGGCGCTACGCTAAAGTCTAGTTATGACGCTATAAAAATCGTTGCGGTGCCTGCGTCACTCCCTTATCCCTCCTACCAGTTCCTTTGGCCACTTGACTAGTGCAAATGCAAATAGCAAAACCGGTTTTGGGGGAGAGTAGTTAGTAGAACTGTTTAGAAGCGGACTGTTCCTATAACTACGTTCCTGTGAATACTTGGTCGGAAAGCGGCTATTGATGACAAATTAGATGGCACAGTTATAGACTACATCTAACGTTTTCAGGAGGGAGGTAGAGGCAGTTTTGTAAATGACATCACCACAATGTAGGATTGGTAGGATGCTAATTTTTACCTGGGTGGGTTTGGCAGTGTGGGTGAAGGACGCCTTGTGGCTGAATAGGAAGCCAATTCTAGATTTCATTTTAAATTGCTGATGGTTAATGTGGGACTTGAATGAAAGTGAAGAATCTAACCAGACACCTAGATATTTGTAGGTGTTCACAGAGTGGAGATTCTAGGTAAGCTGGCGGGTACGGGTAGTGTGCAGTTGAATAGCATACATTTAGTTTTGCTGGAATTAAGGAGCAGTTCAAGTTTATGTCCACCCTGTCAGACCAGGTTATGAACTAGCACTATTACTTCGAGACAGAGGGTCTGCTATAATATAATAACTTGAATGGGTTTACTTCCCTTTACCAGGCGCAAAGTTAGTATCATCACTCAATGCTGTTCCACCTCCGGCTCAGCGGGGCTGCCTTTGACTCCGGGGAGCTACAGTGCCTTACGAAAGTATTCGCCCCCCTTGAACATTTCGACCTTTTGCCACATTTCAGGCTTCAAACATAAAGATATAAAACTGTAATGTTTTGTGAAGAAGCAACAGCAAGTGGGACACAATCATGAAGTGGAACAAAATTTATAGGATATTTCAAACTTATTTAACAAATAAAACACTGACACATTGGGAGAGCAAAATTATTCAGCCCCCTTAAGTTAATACTTTGTAGCACCACCTTTTGCTGCGATTACAGCTGTAAGTCGCTTGGGGTATGTCTCTATCAGTTTTGCACATCGAGAGACTGACATTTTTGCCCATTCCTCCTTACAGCTTGAGCTCAGTGAGGTTGGATGGAATGCATTTGTAAACAGCAGTTTTCAGTTCTTTCCACAGATTCTCGATTTGATTCAGGTCTGGACTTTGACTTGGCCATTCTAACACCTGGATATGTTTATTTGTGACCCATTCCATTGTAGATTTTGCTTTATGTTAACAATGCTCTGTTTACGCCAAATTCTGACTCTACCATCTGAATGGCTCAACAGAAATCGAGACTCATCAGACCAGGCAACATTTTTCCAGTCTTCAACTGTTCAATTTTGGTGTGCTCTTGCAAATTTTAGCCTCTTTTTCCTATTTGTAGTGGAGATGAGTGGTACCCGGTGGTGTTTCTGCTGTTGTAGCCCATCCGCCTCAAGGTTGTGCGTGTTGTGGCTTCACAAATGCTTTGCTGCATACCTCGGTTGTAACGAGTGGTTATTTCAGTCAAAGTTGCCCTTCTATCAGCTTGAAGCAGTCGCCCCATTCTCTTCTGACCTCTAGCATCAGCAAGGCATTTTCGCCCACAGGACTGCCGCATACTGGATGTTTTTCCCTTTTCACACCATTCTTTGTAAACCGTAGAAATGGTTGTGCGTAAAAATCCCAGTAACTGAGCAGATTGTGAAATACTCAGACCGGCCCGTCTGTCACCAACAAC
This sequence comes from Umbra pygmaea, assembly GCA_016801145.1. Taxonomy (NCBI): domain Eukaryota; kingdom Metazoa; phylum Chordata; class Actinopteri; order Esociformes; family Umbridae; genus Umbra; species Umbra pygmaea. Next base: position 8,302 of record JACXGM010023201.1, read on the forward strand.
CATGCCACACTCAAAATTGCTTAAATCCCCTCTTTCCCATTCTGACAATCAGTTTGGAGTTCAGGAGACTGTCTTTACCAGGACCACACCCCTAAATGCATTGAAGCAACTGCCATGTGATTGGTTGAGTAGATCATTGCATTAAGGAGAAATTGAACGGGTGTTCCTAATAATCCTTTAGGTGAGTGTAAATACATTTACTGTATGTGTCATGGCAGGATTTCTTTAATATGTTGTATTGTTTGTTTATATGTAGGTGGTTGATATTGTGTGTATTTAGGATTTGGCGTGTCACCTTCCGGGCACTGTGTATAGCCGGCTAATCTGGGTATCACCGTTTACTTACGTGTGTAGTTTATTGGGTGATTACCTCTGCACCTGCTTAAGGTTAGTAATTAGTTGTTGCGACAGGCAAGTCCCGAGACCCCGTTTAATAATCAATACCAGTTGTTGAAAATGGGAGCTTGAATCACGCAAAGGTCAGATTCAACTGAGTCTGACTCTTAGATACGGTGGTCCCTTCCCTAAAAGGCCCGCCAAAAATCAGTGCCCGATATTTTGAGTAATACCTTAAACACACCGACTCCCCTCTTACCTTGCGCAGCCTGTCCGTCCACGACTCTTAAGAGAGGAATGGTGAGAAGGCTATTTACTCTGCCCACATCTATCTCAGGTATAAATCTTAGTAGAGTCTTTATTAATTGATAAATCCAATGCCCTCACGAATAAACTAGCAATTATGCGATGGTACAGCTATTAGGTAGTGATAACGAGCGCAATGTGAATAAATAGTTGCTGTTCAAAATATTGAAACAGTGGCTTAGCCAAATCCAGTTTAAACTATGTTTGGCAGGGTTGTTTCAACACAACAACAATAGTATTTATACTGTATAGAATGCCTCCATTTTTCAAACACAAGCTCCTTGAAAAAAAGGCCAGTGTAGAGCGCTCACTAACACAGAATTCCTAATAAGATATTTAAAATCAAAGAGTTTGTTGACTAAATTCAAAACACACTCTTACTAAGAGGTCAAACCTCATGCGCAATGGGATATTTGGTGACCACAGAGTCATAACACAACTTTCCATCTGAAGGACAGCAATCTATTTTACTAAGTCCTGTGGTCTTCAACGTGTTGCGATAATAAATGAGAATACTTTTGTACAATCCAACTGTAAAGGTGCAGGGCAGAAAAATAAATCAGGATAAAGAAAATGATTTTCAACACTCCTGCAGCATCATTTTCTTTATTTTGTATTTATATTCTTGGGGCCTACATGGTCTATGCTATTAGAGCAAATGCAAAGTTGTGATGTCTTTATTGCTGTATGTGAGCAGGAGAATTAACCCTAACTTCCCCCATACCCTCTAACGCCCCCTAATATAGTTGGGAGAATAAACGTTGTCCTGACTCTCTGTGGTCACTAAACATCCAGTGGCACTGATTGTAAGATTAGCGTAGGGCTTTTAATTTAGTGAACAAATTTATTTGACATGTCGAATTAAGAACTGTGAGTTTGTAGTTAAAAAAGTTCCACCAAGGGTTTTATTAATATACCCAAATATGTTTTGGTTGAATTAACATATATGTTAAACATACACATTTTCATTTAGATTCACATTTATGCCAACTTAAAATGTTTAAATCAGATAATACTTTGATTTAGCTTATTGAGTAAATGAAGAACATTTGTGGAAGTACTTCTGTCGGGTAACTAAAAGTTGCACATTTCCATTACATACAGTAAAGACACTGTTGTACGCTCTTCACAGGGGTGAGAAGCTGACGGTTGTGGTTGGTGCTCATGATATTACAAGGTTGAAAATGTCTGCACACAGGATTGATGTGACACATTACCACATACATCCTGGGTACAACGCTAAGACATTCGAGAGCGACATCATGCTTTTGCAGGTACTGCAACATAACTCACATGCCAAATGAGAGAATATATTGTTATTTTAGCTCCCCACTGTCTGAATTCCAGATTGAACTGTTATAGATCACATACTCATTGAAATAATGTACACATGTTAACCTGGTGTATGTTATGGTTTACCTTTTTTGTTCTAAGAAGGGGTCGTATTAATGTATGAAATACACTCTTGACAATTTCTAGTCATGTATTCCAACTGTAGCTTGTCAAACCTGCCCCGAAGAGTAAAGCAGTACAGCCAATCCCTCTTCCTAAGAAAGACACCGACATCAAAGTGAAATCCTCCTGTAACGTGGCAGGGTGGGGAGCTACCAAAACAGATGGCACTGCGAACCCACGTCTGTTGGAGGTGAATGTCAGCGTTGTAGACAGGGGTTCCTGCCAGAGATCATGGGGGAAGACTGTAACCATAACTCAGTCAATGATATGTGCTGGAGGAACTGCATCTGATTATAAAGGAGTCTGTCAGGTATGGCTGTAGAAAGTTGTTCATTCTGAAAGAGAATTTATTACAAATAAGTTACATATTAACTACTACTAATACTACTATTTTTCCACTACCTTTTCAGGGAGATTCGGGAGGTCCTCTGGTGTGTAAAGGGACAGCAGTGGGAGTTGTGTCCTTCAATGAAAGAGAGAACTGCAAAGAGCCACAAGCCCCTAATGTCTACACCAAAATATCCAAATACCTCTGTTGGATCAAATGTATTATAAAGTATTAAGGAACCAGACAGACATTATTTTGACAATAATAAACTTTGTCAGAAACAAAACACAGGCTTTCCTTTAATTACTTCTAAGCTGTGTGTTTGTGTGAATTGGTTCCTTCCTTTTCTGCAGGTAATGTGGTTAGAATAAGCCTATGCTGCTAAGGCCATGTCCTATCACTTCAGATATCATCAACAAACACTGCCATGTTGGAGAGCAGTAGCAAAAACAGGTAGAATTAACACTTGAGGATTGAGTGTAAAGTTGGAAATTAAAATGTCAAGTTGCTTTCAATACATAATAGAAAGGTAGGAAAGACAGCCAGAATGTGTTGTCAAGGATACGATTCTTATCACACTGAACCGTATGTGTACCTTTTAAGTACAGTTTTGTTCCTCAGGGTACAGAAGTGTCCCATTTACAGATATCATACCGGGACACTCTCTAGGAGATAGCTATACTGTACAGTAATGCATCAGCAGCAACTACAACACAAGATGCAAACTCCTTCTAAGCCTTAACAACAAAACATCCCTCATAACAGTTTGACATGGGATGGAGATAAGATGGAGATTTAGCTAAACAGGCCAAGTCAACCAAACTATATTTATTTATTTAACCAGGTAATTTGAATGAGATTTGCAGCAACAACCTGGGTAGATTGCCTAAAATACAATGTACAGAATAAGCAAGTAAATTGAAAGCAAGAAAAAAGCAAGAATAAAGCAACACAATCACATAAAACAAACACATAAAAAAATATTCTTTGAGTAAATGTCTAAAATGCCGTAATGGCACAAGTTCCTCCAATTTAAAAGTACATTGTAACTCATTTCATAAAAGTGGTGCAAAGGAACTAAAATCAGTTCTACCTGATTCAGTCGAGATCATAGGGATCTCCAGTGAAAGCCACGCATGGCCCTTGGGTCTTGTAGCCAATTTAAAAGTGAATTGATAAAAGGTGGTACAGTAGTTTGTGCAAAAGAGCTCTAAAAAATAATGCAAAATGCATTTCTCTGCGACATTTTAAAAACAAACAATTTACATTCTGATTACATTCTGAAGGATGAAATGATGTTTCCCAAACCTGTCTCCTGTTATAAAACTAATGGCACTATGATATACAGCATCAAGGGTTTTAACACAGAAGAAGTGTCATGCATTTATAGATGGTGTCTCCATAAACAATGATAGGTAAAATTAGATTTAACGATTTGTTTTCTATTATTTAGTGTCAAACAAAGGCTTGTGTATATAAAAGAAACCCACTTTAACTCTTAGTTTTTTAACCAACTCATCAACATGCATTTTAAAACAGAGCCAATCATCAATCATCATCAATCCAGAGGCCTAAATAATTCTAAGCATGAACACGTTCAATGGGGTCATCATACAATGTGCAAATACACATGACATTACTTGTTTTAAGTCATCCTTTTGAACAAAGCATATGCTTGATTTTTCATGAATTAAGTACCAGTTTAAAGTCAACAAATACATTCTGTATGGCTATAAATGCTGATTGAATTCAGAAAGGGTATGGTCAGCTGTAGGATCAGTAGCATTAACAACAGTATCATCTGCATAAAGGTGGAGTTTACAGTTATTTTTAGCTGAACTGATATTATTAATATAAATGGTGAAGGGAACCAGACCTAGAATCGATCCCTGTGGAACCCCTTTTACTATGTCAAGAGAACCAGATTTACCTCCATCAGTAGCTACACACTGTGTTCTACTTTTAAATAAATTTCAAACCATCTACAGGCAGCCAGATTTAGTCCAATTGATGACAGCCTTTAAAACTAAATGTTGATCCACAGTGTCAATAGCGTTGGATAAATCAATAAACAATGCTACCTTTCATCCATACCAGTTATAATATCATCTAGTTCAAGAGTAGCAGAGTTTGTACTATGACCTGGTCTGAAGCCAGATTGATATGCATTCAAATGACAGTTTTTATCTAAAAAGTGGCGCAACTGCTGGTTAATAATTTTTTTTTATATTTTCACTAGGCAAGAAAGTCTAGAAATTGGACTGTAGTTGTTTAAATCACTGGGATCTCCACATTTAAAAACTAGAACAGACTTATAGGAATTATACCTGTTAAAATAGATTTATAAAAAATGCATGCAAAAGTCTCAGCAATAATATCTGTCACAGGTTATTATTATTAAGGTTTAAGAGAAAAGGATTCAAATCATTTGCCCCAGTAGCAGTTTTTGTGTAAAAATTTTTTAATATGTCAGAAATAACCTGCTGAAATGAGAAAGTCTCAACAAGGTACAGGTTTCATAATTAGTTCTTTCTGGAGGCTTTAAGCTACAATTGGAAAATCTTAACATTACTACACTAGATGAATCAGCTTTAGAATGTGTGCCCTCCTATAAATATTTGGGAATTTCATTGGATTGAAGTCTCTCATTTAATGCACATATTGCTGAGCTGGTAAAGAAGTTGAAAATAAGAATTGGCTTTTTTATAGAAATAAATCATGTTAATCTTCTCAAAATAAAAAGGAAATTGTACAAGCTGCTTTTTGTGCTGGTGCTTCATTATGGCAACCCATATACATGGGTTGGCATTAGCGTTGAAATATTTGGATGCAGTGTATCATGCAGCACTGCGTTTTATCACAGGAGGATTGCCTGCTATACACTGCAGTTGGTTGGGACTCCTTTAGTATTAGAAGGTCCAAACATTGGCAGATGTTTGTTTATAAAGCTTTACTACAGAAACAACCATACCTAGCTTTTTAATTGAAAAAAATCCATTGGTCAAATTTTATTTATCAGATTCGGGGTCAAGACTTTTTATTACTAGAGACACCACAAGTCCACTCAGAGTTAGGTAAAACTCAATTTGAATACCATGCTGCACACTCATGGAACAATACTCTGAGTGAACTTAAGTTAGAGTGTTTTTAAGAGTGTTTTTTGTTTTTTACTCAGTTTTTACTGTGTATTTTATTCAACCGTACATCTCAGAATTTCTCCCAAATTACGTTCTCAGGAAACTATTTTGAAAACCTAAATTACGTTATATGCCAACATATTTAGGGTTTTTTACGTTTGAACTGCACGTTTCGTTATTAGGCTATATTTGTACTTCAGATTTTATTTATTAATTCCATCTTTTATTCTGTCTTAGTTCCTTGGCTGTGTTTGTTTATGCTATTTTTATTGTTGTATCACAGGGCACAACTGTGAAAGAGTCTTTGGTCTCCATTGTCTTTCCCTTTATAAAGGAACTACTATTAATACCACTTCCATGTTCACCTTTAAATAAATTACCCGCTGTAATAAAATGTTGAAAGCTTCATAAAATTCGATTTGATCAGTTACTGTGTAAGTACACTTGTTTCTAAGTTGCTTGGATATCAGCCAGCAAGATCAGTATGTCTGTTTATTAGACCAGGCTTTATTTCTTAGCTGAGCGTGTCTTTTTCATTCTGAAGACAACAGGGAAGACAGAAACAAGCAAAAGTCATGAAATCATAAAAAACCTTCTTGAGAAACACCAGCTGTGTGGAAACACTAACTTTGTTAATAAATTGAGAAAGGACTGGTGTTGTGCAGACCCACCCACAAAAAAAAACATCCTATTTATGTTCAAGAACCACATGGTGCTGCTTCCGCCATACCCATATGCATAATGACAATCCACCAAATATTTATGTGGACAGTGCTGGTCAGCGCCTTGAAAGGTAAGATATGTTTGATTTTACTAAGGTACTAAACTCAAAGGTACTAAACTGACTTTACCACAATAAATGTGCAGGCAAAGTAATTTTTCTGCATAATGTTTGAAATAGTATCAGAATCAGAAGTTAAGAACATTCTAGGCTGTGCAAATTGAAACTGTCTTTGAAATCGTCTAAACCTTCTTGTGTTTTAAGTCACTGATGGGCGTAAGGACCCCAAGGTGGGTATTGTAGGCGGAAGGGAGGCTGTCCCACACTCGCGTCCCTACATGGTTTCCCTGCAGTCCCAACGTCAACACATCTGTGGAGGAGTTCTGGTGAGAGAGGATTTTGTCCTCACTGCTGCTCACTGTACAGGGTAAACATTTCCATCAGACATTAACGAACATAGTTCAGATTCTCTCAAAGAACATTAGTTAAATGATTCATAAGGTTGAATGCAATTCCAAAAGAAGACTACTAATTTATTTCTTGTAATGTTGTCAGGCGAGTCAGGGTGGTTCTGGGCGCTCACAACTTGTCAGAGGAAGAAAATTCACAACAAATATTCGATGTGGTTCGATACATTCCACACCCATTGTATGCAGACACCCTGGAGAATGACATCATGCTTCTCAAGGTGACTTCAAGGAAATCCACGTTTATAATTACTATGGTTGTCAATGAGGACATGTAAGAGTAGCTGATAATTACATAAACTGCTGAGAAAAATAATATCCACCCATTAATGAATGACTGAGAGAAATGTACTATGAAATCGTTCGTAGCTGAATGGGAGGGCCACCCTGAGCCCTGCAGTGCAGCTGATCCCTCTGATGAACAGCTCCATAGCAGGGGGAACCGTGTGCTCGACTGCTGGCTGGGGGGACATTTATGACAACTACACTTTACCAGACAACCTGCAGGAAGTCAATGCCACCATCGTCTCAAACAGAAAGTGTTCCAGCAGGTGGAGAGAGGTGAAGATCACCCAGCGCATGGTGTGCGCGACCGGCCCCGGAGCCTTCCAGGGCTTCTGTTCGGTATGGCTGCACAGTTATTGGTTACAAATCAGAGGTCAGGGCCCCTAGAATATTACATTTTCTTTAACAAGAATAACTAACAGAAATGGTTTGTGTTTCGATTTCAGGGGGATTCAGGCGGTCCTTTGGTGTGTAATGGGATGTCAGCAGGTATTGTCTCTTTCTCAGGGCAAAAGTGTGCAAATCCCAGCACCCCTGACGTGTACACACGGGTGTCTTCCTACTACCAATGGATTCAAAAAGTTTTATCTAAAAACCCTTAAATGTCTGGACATTTAACCCACATAGAGCTTTGGAAAGAATTAAAGAGTCCACTTCACAATCATCAGTTTCTCTGGTTTTACTATTGATATGTATTTGCGTAAAATATACATTTTTGTTTTATTACATAAACTAATGACAACATTTCTCATAAATACTAAATAAAAATATTGTCATTCAACTCTTGAATAATGCAAAGAAAATAAGTTAATATTAATTTTTAAACAACACAATACTAATGTGTGAACATAGGAAGA
>JACXGM010023202.1:0-16324 GCA_016801145.1 Umbra pygmaea
GTGTGTGTGTGTGTGTGTGTGTGTGCATGCGTGCGTGCGTGCCTGTGCGTGTGTGTCTTTTTACTGTGTTTATTATCTAGTAATTGATAGAGTATGGCCTGTGCTCTTTCAACAAATTGTAGTTCTGCTAATCCTAACAAGTATCCGTGCCCCTGGCGTACCCTGAATGAAATATTTGTTGTGCCCGCCTCAAGACAAAGCTATTCTTTGGATTGAGGGAAATTATTGTCTATGAGGCACTTACTTTGTTGCAGGTTGCATCCAAAATCTCAAAGGGACCAATTGAAGCGACACTTTTCACTGCTTCTGCTTTGTGTGCTAATTAGGAGGGTCAAAAAGACGAGTTATGAAGTGAGGTTATTACAGAAGATATGGGTCTCATCAGATCTCCTCTGTGGGTGAGAGTGAAGGATAATGTTGTGCGGTCTGGGCTATCATTCTCTAACTTCCTAATTACTTTCTGTGCTTAACGCTCCTAAATGAAACCTCTTTCACTGTTATTTATTTCTTGTTCTGCTGAATAAGATTCTAGAATAAGGTTCTAAAAGATACTTTTCACACTGTTCCTCTCTCTGCCATCCCCAGATGCATTCTTCCGCCTTTCCTTCACCTCTATCAGAAAACAGGTTTCTTGCTTCTTGAGCTCGTTCTGAAGCTGACACGCTGGCAGGCGTTAAGCTGTGTGCTTCGCTCTAACGATGACATTCAGTACTGTACAGCATCAAGCGTTTCTTAACCTCGTTTCGCTCTCTATCTCTCTTTCTTTTTCTTCCTGATGCTCAATTAACTACCAGCAAATTAGCTGGGAGTCACAATGCATCTGTGCAAATTTAAATCAGCAATCACATTACGGCCACTTCATATTTATCACCTTCTCTCAACCTTGTGAGTTCATATCTGTGTGTGTCGGTGTCTGTCTGTGATTTACGTACATTGTGTTTTTTTGTGGACCTGATGTCCCCAAGTTTTTTTAAATGATCTTAACAAAAACTTAAGGAAAATTAGGTTTAGGCATTACTGGTTATGGTTACAGGTTAAGCATAAATGTTAGGTTTTTAACATTAAATTAAGATTAGGGTTAAATTCAAGTTCAGTTTAGTGCACATTGTACAGCAGATGCAGGTACAATGTGCACTAAACTGAATTTGAATTTAACCCTAATCTTAATTTCAGTTTAGTGCACATTGTACCTGTATCTGTTGTACAATGTGCACTAAACTGAACTTGAATTTAACCCTAATCTTAATTTCAGTGCACATTGTACAGCAGGTGCAGGTACAAAGCAGTTATGATAGAAAAACACAAAAAGCTAATAATTATATAATGATCTTGTAGTAGGGGATCGAATATTGAGTCATTAAACCCTCCCAATCATATAACAGGGTGGGCCTGAAACAAACCAATAGGTGGTTCAGAGTTCTAAACCTCAAAACACGAGAAAAAGGAGTTAATATAATCTGCTAGGGAGGCAGTGACATCCACTATGTGTCCCGTTTTGTTTTTGTAGTGTCCACTTGTGTTGAATTACTGCTACATCCTTCTTGCATCCAACCCTTTGAAGTTGCCCTCCACCTTTTCCCCATATTTCCGCTTACCTGCTTTCATTCCACTGCACACTTTGTATTTCTGATGCTTCATGCTGCTGATATTAACAGTTTCGTAGTAGTGTTTCTAGGCAGCATTCCTGTCTTTAATCAGCTCATCAATGCTGTTATCTATCCAAGGTTTTTTTGGTTAGAGTAGATTTTAACTTTGACTGACTGAATAACGTCTGCTGTGCATTTGTTAATAAAACTTGTGACATTTATGTTCCCTTCTCATCTTGAACACATCCCGGTCTACGTGTTCAAAACTGGCCTGGAGCATGGCCTATACTACGGCTGTTCCATCTCTGAATTGTTTTAATGGTCACCGTCTCTCTCTTCAGTTACAGCCTATAGGATGGAACTGGTAGAATGGAGCCACGATCTGATTTGCCGAAGGGCGGGTGCACAGTAGATTTGTAGGCCTGTCGAAATGGCGAATAGCAGTGATCCAATATTTTCCCACTGCGAGTAGGGAAGTCAACATGTTGATGGTAATTAGGGAAAACTGTCTCCAGGTTACACTGATTCAAATCCCCTGCCACCATGAAGGATGCCTCTGGGTTGATGCTTTCCATTTTATTCCTTAAGGGCGATGTTGACGTCGGCATTGTGGGGTATGTACACAGTGTTGACGGTAACCCCCCGTAATTCCCTAGGGAGCTAAAATGGACCGAATTGTATCGCCAAGTATTCTGCGTTTGGTGAACAGTGACTTCCAAGTTTTACACCATACACTGTTCACCATCACGCATACACCCCCTCTTCTGCCCTTAACTGATAGAGATTTGATTCTTTCAGCCAGAAATTTTATCCGACAGATGCAGTTGAAACTTGTACATTGAAGACAACACTATTCATCAGACAGATGCAGTTATATTTCATCGTACATTGAATACAACACTACTCATTAGGCCATGGGTCTCTAAACCCTTCCATGGAGGGCCTAGTGTATGCAGGTTTTCACTTTTACCTCGTACAAGGCTGATGGATTAGCTCACTAATTGGTTAGGATCTCCCCTCACCTGACAGTCTAGGTGCTAATTTGGCTCTAATTGAAGGGAAAGACCAAAAACCAGCGTACACTAGGCCCTTCATGGAAGGGTTTGGAGACCTCTGCATTAGACAGTTGCAGTTACAAATTGTTGTACATCGAAGAACACTACTTATCAGGCAAATGTAGTTAAAACTTGTACATTGAATACAACACTACTCATCAGGCAGATGCAGCTAAAACGTGTCGTACATTCAAGACAAGCCTACTCAGTAAAAATAGGTTAGTGAAGACCTGATCCATTTTAGTGGTCATGGTCAGTGTTACCAGTGTTACCTTGTTTTACAAGCCTTTGTAAAATAAAAAATAAAACATTCAATAATAATTGACATTTCCCTGTAGATTAAAATAAAGTATTTAAAAAAATGATTTACACTGAAGAAAACTATAAACGCAACACTTTTTTTTGCCCCCATTTATCATGAGCTGAACTCAAAGATCTAAGACGTTTTCTATGTAAACAAAAGGCTTATTTCTCTTAAATATTTTTCACGAATCTGTCTAAAACTGTTGGTGAGCACTTCTCCTTTAGTCTAGTCTTTTAATCACATTTTTTTTTGTGTATATATTTTAAATTTTTTTTGAAAAGGTGTCATTTTTGTCTTCAACAAATGCACTTTCATTAGTTATATCACATTAGCCGAGCGACTGATCTACAAATGTCCCGGTATTAAGTGCCGGAGTTGGTCTAGCGGTCTGAGCTCCTGACTCTGAATCACATGTGCCCTAGCGGTGGCGATTCAAGCCCCAGATCAGCCACTCTCTGTGCCCTTTCTCTCTGTCTCCCCCTGGCTGTATCCCTGGTTCTGCTTTGTCTCAATAAAACAATAACAAAAAGTACCCACTCAAAAGAAAAATCTAAATTGCCGCCTATCATAAAATTATTTATCATCATTATTATTTATAATTCATTATAATCAGTCATTCAGTCCCAGATTACACATACATTACATTTTTGATCTTTTCAACAGCAGCGAAAGTTTTGTATAAATGAACTAATAGTAATTTTGTTCATCGACATGGAAGAACATTTGTCCAATAGGAATTCTGTTTGGTTAATTACACGAACCAAAGTTCAGATAGTATCGTTCTAGCCAGCATGTATTTGTGGGAGGGAGTATCAAGCAATATTTCAAAATGCTAATTTGAAGTTATTCCAAGACTTTTTGCAACAAGATCTGAAGTGTGCTTTGAGATCATAGGCAGCGCACTTCACGGTTGTATGACATTGAAAAACAATATGCCCTTTTCACATGATCAATTTCATACATTGGAAACAGTTTCCTTGAGAACACATTCAATATCATGCTTCTTTTATTTAGGCTATATGCTTACGTAAATTAATAAAATGTAGCTAGAGAGATGTTTTACTAAACTCGAGAATATATTGTTTTTATCCAGACAACCTAGAAGTATGGTGTGACTTGTTTTTTACAGGGAAGCAAAAGGGTCGCTTCCAAAATGTGTTTAATCTGAGGTAGAGATAAGGCATGGCCTTTCTGCTTGTCAGAGGTTTTATCCCTTGCGTTTTACTGCTTAAGCGGTAAGTCAACGCATCAAACCCATTCCTGTAGCCATCATACAGAAAAAAGAAATGTCCAAGCCATCAAAATTAATGACGCCACATACAGTCATCATCTGCGTTGGCGATATACCTACAAATTTCCAGTGCTGACATCGCTCTCTCCTGCTTGGCTCACACAGGCAAGGTGTTTCAAAGAACTAATACATGTCAAAAAAGGGAGGCTGAGAACTAATTGTTATGCTAATTACCATCATCTATACTAGGAGGTGTGAATGTTGGATAATTACCACATGCCACGTACTCAGGTTGAAGCCATTAGCCATAGCTTAGCCCAAACAAAGAAAACCATGTTTCAAAGTTGATACATGTGCATCCAGGCATGGGTACATGGGCGAGTGAACCTATTTGAATGACCTTAATACATATTATTTAATCCATGTTATTAATGAAGGTCTCTTCCGATGAAATACAATTAGAAGTTAGAATGTATTGCATGGAACAAAACGTTGAGTCGATTTGCAAGGACAGGAAAAAAGTATGTTAACCAATTATAGTAGCAGTTGTTTTGGTTGTCAACAGCCTTGTGGCTATTGTAACATTTGGACTTTGGAAAAGTAGGTTTCCTTAAACGTTGTTTCAAATAAGGCGTGAGGTAAGGGCACACTCAGAATCTACCATGAGCAGTTAAACATAGCCATTAATTCTCTCCTTATTGTTGTGGTCAGATTTAATTTGTCAATCTTCTAAATCTTTCAAAAACCATTTTCCTGGTCATCTAGCACAATTCAAACACACTTTCATGATCTCCACTGAATAAGGTAGAAATGATTTTACTTTCGTTGCCACTCATGTACAATGATACATAATACTTTTAATTTGGGGGACTGGTTTCTTTAAAGCATTTTAAACATTTTTTGGAAATATATTTCATAAGTGACTGTGTTTGCTTTAGGTGATGTGTTACACTCTGCTGCTTTTTATTTATTTTATAATTATTATCATTTTAATTCCTTACTGTACATCGTCCATTTGGTGATCGTTGCTGCAAATGACAACGAGTTCTCAAATGACTTACCTGGTTAAAAAAAGATATATATATATATATATATATATATATATATATATATATATATACACATATATACACATATATATATATATACACATATATGTTGTCTGGTTTTAGTAGAATTCACAATAACAAGGCTGGTGTAAAAAGTCACTAAATATACGTTTTTGTGTCTACAGAACTGAGGACATGTCATGGTCCATCAATGCTATCACTGTTGTCAAGCAACAGCAATGCTCCTCCCCTAAGGCGACAAAAACAACTTGGCATGCCATCCAGTGTTCTGTTTGAATACTATTACTGCAACATCGGGCACATCCTAACCAGCTGCATCACGGCCTGGTATGGAAACCGCTGTGCACACTTCCGCAGGGTCTTCCATCACATTGTGCAGACAGCCCAACACATCACCAGAGCGCCCACCCATCCAAGACAGCTATCTGAATGAACCCTATGCTAGCAAGCAACATTAACTTGTTAAGTACTGGCCAGACAGAGACTAAGCGTAATACATACAGTATATATACACTGTTAGCAATTAAATAGTCAGTAACTTATTGTAATTTCCACAGTGTAATACTGTAATAATAAATAATAATTAACTTTTGGCAATTGTTGGGATTTTATTAATAAACTACTGTAATTCCAACAGTTTCCTGATTTTGATTTGTTTGCAAGTTGTCTTGATATCTTTACAACTTTACGTGATGTTATGAAGTGTGTTTAATAATCTTACATTTTCTTACATAGTCGTGGTCAAGCAGCATTTTAACATTGTTTTCATTCTGAATGCAGGATATGGGTGCCACAAATAGTACATATGTTGGATTTCTCCAATTGTTATTTTGTAAAACATCTGAAACCTGCTTGTTGTAAATGGTAAATGGTAAATGGACTGCATTTATATAGCGCATTTTTCTGACCAACCATGGCCACCAAAGCTCTTTACATTGCCTCACACTCACCCATTCATTCACACATTCATACACCGACGGCGGTGTCAGCCATGCAAGGCGCCAGCCAGCACGTCGGGAGCAACTGGGGTTAGGTGTCTTGCTCATGGACACCTCGACACTTGGTCAGGAGGACTTTGTGTGGACTTTGTGTGTTAAATTTGTCATGCCTTTAAGTCCATAATTCAGAAGGTGAATTGTTGTTATGAATGAGATGTACCGTAGTTTCTTTACTGTATGCATAGTATGTATTATTTTAGCAAGTCAAAAACCTCAGCATTGTTAGTCATTGAGTGCAGCAACTATACACCTGTCACTAACAAGCACACTCATGATTGGGTATCCCTCACATTTACTTAAAAGGCATGCTGGGATATATTCAAATAAGACTTATATAGTATATAGAATATAGTAACAGACTTGGTACCATATATTGGATTACATTAATGGTCTTGATATTGTAAATTAGAATACAGTAAGGGCCGTAGTACTGTAAATCAAATTACAGTAAGGGATATGGTACTGTACATTACATTACAGTAACTAATTTGGTAGTGTAAATTGGATTACAGTTACGTTTGGTGTACTGTAAAATAAATTACAGTAATTGTACTGTAAAACTAAATTACAGCTTCACTGGCCAATTGCTGCTTGTAAGTTACTGTAAAATGTACATTTTTTTTACACTGTATATATATATATATATATATTAGGCGTCTCCAGCCCTGGTCCTGGAGAGCTACTGTCCAAATTTGTTTTCCATTCAGCCCTATTTTATCACAACTGATTGAATCTGAATGAGGCTACAGCACATTATGTGCGTTTGGAGTGAAAACGTACAGGATGGTAAGCTCTCCAGGACCAGGGTTAGAGACCCTTGATTTATATGACACTTTCTATAGTACTGTATATACAGCACACACTATAAGACCAAACATATGTGGACATCCCTACTAATGGTGGAGAATAGGGTATAATGGATAATATTAAAGGGTCATCTTAATGCTACAGTACATGATACAAAGACAAATCATATATTTTCCATACAACTTTGTGGCAACAGTACCGTGCTTATTATATGTGTGGAACCAACAGTTTTGATTTGGGTGTTACTGTTGCCCTATTGTTATTTCGCCCTTACCGTTTTTGTACCAGCTCGTTTATTTTTATCCACTTCCTAAAAATAATGAAGGGTACAGTACATATCCTGCATCTGAATCCTCTCCTACTACACACGCCACACTTTACAGTCTTGTGGAAAGCCTTCCCAGAAGAGTGGCAGCTCAGCTGTTATAGCTGCAAAGGGGGGGGGGTAAACTTCATATTAATGGCCATGGTTTTGAAATGGGATGTCCAACAAGCTCATATGGTTATAATGGTCAGGTCTCCGTCCTTTATATATATATATATATATATATATATATATATATATACAACTATTCAGCCCCCATTGGATATTGGGTTTAGTGTTCAAATTTACAGACTTCCAGCTGTTTGCGATGACTAATCAAACAAAAGCCATTGAAAAAAGAAAGGTATTCTCTTCTTTATACCCATATCATGGTAGTATTTATTATACATTTGTATCCATTACATATATGTAAATATATATATATTATCTTTTGTTATGAAATCTAGTGCTTGTTCCTGTTTGCTGTTGAGTAGTTGTTCATTAATAAATTACCTGGTTTTGGTACGTTTTGTTGTTGTGGCTTGTTGTTTTAGTCTTTTTTAGGGGAAACAGTGCTGATGGTCAGGGGGTCAGAAATGTGTTTCCCCAGCCTTATGTGCTGCTTCCTGTTAGACAGGAAAACTGTGATCCACCTACATGTTGGTTCAGGCACTCCCAGTTGGGAGAGCTTGTCCTGGAGCAGGGCAGGAATGATGGTGTTAAATGTGGAGCTGAAGTCCTCAAACAGGATTCTGGTGTAGGTTCCAGTGGAGTCTAGGTGCTGTGGGATGAAATGTAGAACCATGTTGACCACGTCATCCACAGAACTGTTGGCTCTGTAGGCAAACTGCAGTTGGTCGAGTTGCGTGTCAGTGAGTGTTTTGAGGTGTGAGAGCACAATGCGCTCAAATGACTTCATAACAACAGCAGACAAGTTTCCTGAATGTTCCAAGTCTCCAGCATTTTACGACGCCAATATATAATACACAATATCCCGGACATCGATTTTTTATCTGAGCAATATAATTTGCGGACGCCGGAAAGCCGCGATTACAATGCGGGAGACTCTCAGGACATCCGGGAGATGGGATGTCTGCAACAGAGGTCAGGGAGACTGGTCTGTAGTCATTACGTTTGTTGATCTTGTGCTTTTGGGCACCGGGATGATGGTGAAGGATTGAAGCATGCTGGAACATGGCATGTCTCCAGTGAGATATAAAACATCTCAGTGAACACTGGAGACAGCTGTTCTGCACAGTTCTTCAGGTGGAGGGTGAGACAAAATCTAGGCCAGAATTCTGTTGACTTCTCTCTCCAAGACAGTAAGTAGGGCTCTGTAGGATCAGGGAAGGGGGTGGGGGGATGGGTGATTCTGTTGCGTCCTCAATGATGGGGGGCTGGAGGACTGGGCCAGTGGGCTGTTGCAGTTGGCTAGAAGCCAAGGCTGGAGGAATGTTGTACGGACTGTCCCTTTGTCTTTCAAATCTTCAGTAGAACTCGTTCAGGTCATTTGCAAGTGGCAGGTCATTAATGGATTGTTTTTTTAACTAGTAGTTGGTCCAGATACGCACGCAGATAACCTGTTGCTTCGTTGCTCCAGATCTTTGACCACCACATAAAAGGCTTTGCTAGTTTTCAATTGTACCTATATGTGAGTATCAAGTGGACTATGACGTGGTCTAAGAGGCCCAAAGCAGTGCGGTGCATGTTGTGATATACATTGCTGATTTTAGTGTACCAGTGATCCAAAGTGTAATGGATAAGGCCCCTTAGTACCAATTGAATCAGTTGCTAACTAAAAAGATGCCCTAAAAAAATGTGTGGCCTCCGTAGATAAAATACAACACCTTGGAACAAAAATAGCGCCTGTCACATTATCGTTCTAACAATCATTCAGTTACTAGGTAAAAAGTTACCCAAAAAATGTGTGGCTTCATAAAAAGGCTTATTTATAAAACTGCTACTCCTAAGACAGTTTTAAAGGCAAAAGTGGGTCTAACCAGGTATTAGCAAGGTGTGTTAAGTGGCTGGTGATTTTACAGTATATTGACAAACCACATGTACTACTACTTAATATGGCCCCTTAGTACCAATTGAGACAGTTGCTAACTAAAACCTGCCCGTAGAAAAAATGTAATGCCTTGAAACTCACCTGATCAATATCAATCTTCAATCCTTCTCAAAACAATATCAAACAATGTCCACCCAGGGCTTGAAACCCTGACTGTTTGAAATGGGATTGCGACCCCAAATTTCAAAAGGTCACAAATGGATCAGTGATTTGTTTTTGTGTTCATATAAATATTAAGCTATTATGATTAATTTTCAGCATGTAATCAAACAGTAATGTGTATTCTAATAATACGTTTCATAAAATGCCAGACTGGCCTGAGGGTACAGCACATCATGTTGTCTTTAGTCTTCACCCCTCCCTGATTGGTGTAGTGGGCATTACCAACATGTGCTGTGCGCAAACTTCCACGACAGATAATATAACAATACAAATCAACTAAAGTGAAAGACATTTGCATCGATAAAGGCCAAATAATTTAAAAATATTTAAAAACAAAAAGTTTAAAGTTTAGTTTAAAAAATAATATATAATATATTATGAAATGTAAAGGAACATGTCAAAAAGAAATGAGGACATTAAAAGCATAGAGTACTGGTTTAGCTGAAGGCTAATATGAAAATATAAATGTTTGAATATATTAATAGATTATGCTTCCTTTATATGTTTTGGTATTTATATTTTTTGGTATCAACATCTTTGAAGCATAGTTAAAAAAGGCAGCATCTCAATTTTCTGTGAGTAAGGATTTGTACCCTTAGCTGGTTAGGAGTAGAAGATCTGATGGCCCATAGTGGAACATAGGGTTGTAGACAATCTATAAAATTGTCTGGTCCTAAACCATTTAGAGTTATAAACAAGCAGGAGGACCTTAAAATCAATTCTTCGGGGAACTGTGAGCCAGTGTAATTACTTCAGAACTGGAGTAGTGTTCTCACCTCTTTGTTTTTGTGAAGAGCCTCACTGCTGAGTTCTGGATGAGTGGAATCTTCTTTAAATACTTTTTTGGGAGACCTGTAAGGAGGGCTGTTTTATCCTTAGTTTAATTTCAGGTAATTTGCACTCATCCAATTACTCACCTAGAGAGTGAGCTTATTGCATCTATATCATCCGGCTCTATAGAAGTGAATAGCTGTGTGTCATCAGCGTAGCCGTAAATCGTCATTATGTTCTCTGATGACATCGCCAAATGGAAGCATGAATAGTAAAAAAAGTGGAGCAAGACAGCTTCCTTATACAACACTGCATAGTATATAAAGTTCCTCCGATACATGGTCACCAAGACTGACAAAGAGATTTTCTGCCTGTAATGTAGGTTTGAAATCATCTGAGGACACTTTCTGAGAGACCAACCCAGTTTATAGACAACGCCGATTATATGGGTTGTTGGTGACAAAACTGATGCCACTTTGACATACTACATCTAATATTCTAAGGAGAGAGTTTGAGGGAGTTTTTATTGAAGACATCACTGAAGTCTAGTATTGTATACTTTTTTATTATATATATATATATATATATATATATACATATATATGTGTGTGTGTTTTCTGAACACAGGAATAATAGGTAAAATAAAACCTATTTCTGTAAATATACATGATTATTTTGTCCAGAAAATACATTTGTTACTAGTTTGATTTTATGAAAAGATATTCTAATATTGTCTGTATTTTCTATTTTTTAAGTTGATGTTTACAACCCCTGGATCCAATATGCTAGTTCGTAATGTTTACTAATCCTAAAACATTGGTTTGGTATTTCTTTGTAGTTTTTGAAAAACGTTACATAGTGCAGGTTTAATGTGGGTCTGGAAGGAATGTGAGGGCATGTGTACCATTCTTTAAGGGAAGCATACGCGTCACAGTAGGATGAGAACTGTGCCATAGAATGGTTTGGCTCCACCCTATGGCCAGGCGTTGACATACTTCTACATTTCATTGCACTTTTGGTAGTCTTTGTAATTGTTATCGTTACTTCACTCATTTTACCCACATGATCCTAATAGGAACCATGTCCTTATATGTGGAATGATATTCAGACAGTTCTTCATTTTGATGTATTAGTTCAATTCACTCTTTTGGCTAAGAACTTTCACAATGAGAAATGTGTTTGTTATAAATGACTATTTATTGTATGTATGAATGTATGTCCCTAAATATTTATATCTAAATACTTATATTTGTGCCATTTTTAATGGTTGTGTTCCCAGGGAACACTTATAAATGAGACCCTGGTCTAAATGTGGCTTTCCCTGATTAAATAAATAAATGAAATAAATGATACCTGTTGTCTAATCAATGTTTATATAGTCTTTCTGACCCCCATTGTCTTTGTGTTTCAATGTTGGTCAATCCCCTGTAACTGGTGAGTGCTAGGAGAGGAGCTGATTTGTATATTCCGTTGTTACACTGCTGCAGATAACACATGAATTTACTGTAGTAGCTACTGTTATGAGTAAGATCTGCATTATGTTCTATGGTTCCCATTCCATACCTATACCATGTGCTGTATAGTAAAGGATTGTGGACATTTGAAAGAATTGATATACTACGCCAGTCCTATAATCCTGCCCTATGTAAAGTTCTTCAATTAAACGTGAAGTTTTGTGGAATTCTGTATTTCTGCCTCCTGCTTCAACACCAAAAACACTACAGACATCGTACTGTAAATAGTTGTGGATGATGCCCTTTATTTTCTCAGGTGGTAAAGTTGCCCATTCTTCTTGGTAGAAAGGCTCCAGGTCCTGTTAAATCGTTGAGTTGTCTTGCATGAACTACACATTTCAGATATCCCCAAAGTGGCTGAATGATATTGAGGTCAGGAGAATGTGAGGGCCACTCCAGAATCTCACTTTTTTTCTGCTGTAGCCACTGATCAAATTGGCCTTGTGTTTTGGATCATTGTCATGTTGGAAAATCCAAGTGCTTCCCATGTGCAGCTTCTGGGCCGATGAATGCAAATTGTCCTCCAATATTTTATGATAACATGATGCTTTTAACTTGCCATCAATTTCGACTAACTTCACTGTGCCTCTGAAGCTCTCACAACCCCAACAACATTAGAGTTCCACCTCTATGATTCACAGTACGATGTCTAGTGACCATAAAGTTACAGTTTGGTCCATTTTGAAATGTGTAAAATGTATCGGAAAAACTTGGCAAGTGGAAACACGTACTTGGAGGAAGCATGTGATCAAACTTCGACCATCCCACAGTTTCTGTGAAGTTGGCAACTTAGAAGAGTTCAATTGGGGAATTTGTCAAATTTGTAGAGGAGAAAAATAGGGGTGAAAAAAACGTAAAACTACTACTTCATTTACCCTCCAGACAAAGATGATGATATCTTAACAGGAACGGGCTCCTCCAGATGCACAGACCAAAGAGCGAATACTAAATCTTCTTCATATCAAAAAGCACACATGATTAAACCATTTAGTGCTCCCACCAGTACACCCACCCAGCTTTTCTCCCCATTTCCCTCCCTCCGAACAACCTAATTAATCTTCAAGCAAGACTGCTGTTTTGTAATGTAATATAATTTGAGGGAAGTCTGAGAGAAAGAGAGACCCTTGGAGAGGTACTGGACCAAGGCAGTTTTCACAGACTCCTGCCCATAGACTAGATTAAGTGAATGTAGATAACATTGAGGACAAAACGTGTTTAGTTACGAAAATGAGGAATATAAAGCAAATATGATACAGTAATGTTATTATCCATGATCTGAGAAAGTTGAAAAAGTCACAAGTTAAGCACACAGAGCGGAATGCTAAGTGCTCATTGGATGATTGTGCTGTCAGTAAAAACAAGTGCATTTGTTGAACGTGCGTTTCTGATTGGATTCGGATAACCATTGCTCACATTTTACCAGCGAAGCATACACACATACACACACACACACACACACACACACACACACACACAAATGTAACGGGAGTCTGTTTGACTCCTCAAGTGCAAACTTCATTGAAATATAATCTGTTGTTGATCAACTCTTTTTTTAACAGGAATATGGATTCCTATTAAATTCTATAATTTGTCTTTGTTCCTACAGTTAATTGTTTGAAGTACTTATTTGATGTTCTGGCTCATCAGTCAACTCTCTCACTAAAGTAAGACATTGTACAGCTAGTGTAAAGTCTAAGGGTATGTACAGATTGTGAAATAACAACCATTTGCATGAAAAAAATAAATAATGTTCTTTCACAAAGAAAACCCTGAAAATTGTGAAGCCCAACTTACCGAAAGACAAGTGTCCTTTCTCACGTTTTACCTAAAAGTGTCATTCCATGTAGCCTACTGTTGACTGCAAGATCATGCTAACCGGCTACATCCAGGAAACGCCTGAGCTAGTTTGCCATTCACTGTATCCTATAATGATACAATTGGTCACTAATTCCCCTAAAATCAATTTAGAGCTGTACCACCAGATCAGCAGGCAGTCCAGGATCTTGGAGTTTTTTTTGTATCTCTGGTGGGGTGCCTCGGCGATAATACCCTTTGGTGGGGGTTACTTTTCTTCTCTGGTGGAGCATTGCACCCTTCTTGTGGCTTTCCCAGGACCAACACTATATGACAACGTACAGACTTCCTCCATTACGTCATCTCCCTATCTCAGCTATTTACAATACCTTCATTAAAACAAGTACATATACCAAAGTTTTCCCTGTTTGCAGTGTTTATCGTATATTGTTATGTTGGTTGTCTTTGTCTGTATAGTTCCCTTCGTTAAAACTCCAACTCTACAATTGCTTCGCCTTCGTCTTCTCCCATCGGCAGCATTACAAATGTTTTAACTTTACATCGCAATGGTCACACAATATATATAAACACGATATAGCTATGCTAACTAGCCAGCTATTAGCCAACTGTATAAATTAATCCAGACTAGTGTCTACTTCGAAAACAATAAGCAGCTCCGGGGCCAAAGGTCATGTGGTGGGGTCATAGGTCAGTAGGTGGAGTTGGAGGTCAGGTGGTGAGGTTGGGGCTCATGTGGTAGGGTCTTGGGGTCAGAAGCCACTTTAATACAAAATATGCAAGGACAAATATGGGGGCACAGCGAACAGTGTACTGGAGGTGGATTTCCATTCATAATGGTTTGTTGTTTAAACAAGTATTCAGCGTACATTGGCAGGCAGACAAAGCACATGACCTTACTTATAGAAGACTTTTTAATGCAACAACAATTAATTATCTCCCGGGACATAATATACTTTAGCTAGATGCATTGGGAGCTAGCCAGCTAGCTTTTTAGGGTACACTTGACTGTACAATCGGTTCACTAATTCATTATATTACGGGCGCAATGTCAACACAACAGCAATATATGCAATGACAACTACGGAAACACAGCAAAAATGTAAAAATGGATATCCATTAGAAACTATGTTTTAGAAACAAGTAATTGAAGCACAGTTGGCTGGCTGACAAATCACATTAGCTTACCTATACTGTTAAATGCGACAGTATGTATATACTGTCAATGTACATAACAATGTATATCAGCCGCAGTCGGTGGATCTTAATTGGGGAGGACGGGCTCGTATTACGCTCAGAACCGGAGTGAATGGAATGTGTGCAAATCAAAAAAACAATTGGTTTTGTTTGTTGCGCACCATTCCACTCACTCTGGTTCCGAGCGTAATACGAGCCCGTCCTCCCCAATTAAGATCCACCGACCGCGGCTGATGTATATATCCCTGGTCGTAGTTTACTGTATCTAGATGCATCGAGATCTAGCCAGCTAGTTGTTAGGGTACACTGTACAATTAGTTTACTCATTCATTATATTACAGACACAATGTGTCACAACAATGACATATACATTTTTAAATATGGGAAGACAGCAAACGTGTACTGGAAGTAGATCTCAAGTAGAAACTGCACATTTTGTGAACAACTGTCCGGTGTGGCAGATGGAACTAAGATATGGACTTGAATAAATATGTATACATGTCTACATTTCTGTTTATTAGAAATGTATTTTGTGTTATTGAGTATGTGGATATGATGTGTATATATTGTGGAATGTTTGGCCCCACCCCCCTGAACACCAGGTGTATGGATAGGTCTCGGTTAAGTTAGTTAAGTACTTATATCTCATTCCTAATTACTTATAGCCGTTGACTATTGAGTTCCTATATAAGCCCTGGTGTTCTGGGGAGTGTCGTGGTTCATTATTATATGATCCAGGAGGTATACTACTACTACTACTACTACTACTAATACTACTACTACTACTACTACTATATATACATATATATATGTTGTGAGAAGAGTGCAGTTTTGTTCAAGCTATTTTGTGTACGCTCTGTATATTTTTTGTTACCGCGACTATGCCACAAAGAGCGTAGTTAACCTCTTAGGGATCGGGCTCTGATTGTGAAATTCTGACAAAAAAACATACCCAAAGTTTACTTCTTGTTACACTGGACATGAAGCAAGCAGAAACATATGGTTGATATTTTTGAAAAGGAAAGACTTTGAATTTCTTGGAAATCTATAATTTATTTAGAATAAATTTACACAGTGAATTTGTCAGAAGATGAAATAAAGAAAATGCATAATTATTTTTTGTTTATATTTTTCTACATCCTGTTTGAAAGACAAGTACAAAACCATATATTGAGATAGGGTCCTGGAAACACATCTAATTATATCCCCCAGTGGTTGACAACATATGTTGAAAGTTTTAGAGTGATAGAATCAATGACCAAGGAGCTATAGACTATTTTGTAAGAGGACAGCAAGTGTCCTTCAAGACTGTGCCAAAATGTGCCCAAGTGTCCCCAGGTGTCCTCAGGTGTCCAAGTGAAGAATTTACATAGAAATAACTATAAAAACGTGATATTGTTACCTAACAGTTCTCATAATCACAACTATTTATACAAAGTGCC
>JACXGM010023203.1:0-16325 GCA_016801145.1 Umbra pygmaea
GTATCTGTGGAGGGATGGATGATAGAGGGATGTATCTGTGGAGGGATGGATGATAGAGGGATGTATCTGTGGAGGGATGGATGATAGAGGGATGTATCTGTGGAGGGATGGATGATAGAGGGATTTATCTGTGGAGGGATGGATGATAGAGGGAGGGATGAATAATCAAATAATCCATGGTGGAATGAGAGAGGTAGGATGACATGGATGAAACATGAACTGGATGGACAGATGAAAATTAATCGAGGGATGAACAGTTGGACAAACGGATGACTATAGGTAAATGGATCAATGGACAGAACTATGAATGGCTGAATAATGGGTTGATTAATGGATACATATATAGATGGATGACAGATGGATGGCTGGAGAAACAGAGGAATGGATGGATAAATGTATGGATGCGTCATTTGAAAGGATGGATAACTCATTCATGTGTTCTCTAATTCAGGCTATCTAATGGAGAGGAAGAAGAAAGGCTCGCAAAGGTGGACAAAGCTCAACTTCGACGTCTATGAGTCGACGACATACGAGGCCAAGAGGATGATTGAGGGCGTGCTTTACGAGATGAGAGTGTTTGCTGTCAACGGCATCGGCATGTCCCCACCCAGCCTCACCTCCAAACCCTTCATGCCCATTGGTGGGTGGCTCAAACCGAGCTCATCATTGCACTTCTCTGGTTGTTGTCTCCCTCCGTCATTCTGTATGGTTCGGTCTACTGAAATCCACTCTATTTCAGTTTCTCTTTTCAAATGTTTCTTTCTCCCTGTCTATTTCTTGCCCTTATTATATATGTTATCTTAACATCCTCTCTCCTCTCTCTGTATACTGTACACCTGTTCCCTTTAACATCCTACTTTAGTTCACTCAGCTTTTTTGTTCTTTGTTTCTCCTAATACCCTCCCTCTGTGTCTTTTTACTGTGTGTCTACTTTCTTTATACTGCTCTGATTTTCTATCTTTTGTCTTTGTTCTATATACTTCTGCAGCTCCAACCAGTGAGCCAATTGGCCTGAAAGTGCATGACGTCACAGATACCACCTGCTGTCTGAAGTGGATGGCCCCTGAGAAGATCGGTGCTGGAGGCCTGGATGGGTACATTATTGAGTACTGCAAGGAGGGAGGTGAGGGTCTCAGACCATCTACATCTGGTTTTGTTTTATTTACTAAGTAGGCCTAGTAGTGTCTAAAATCTGATTGATCTGGAAAACAACTAGTTTGAAATTCATGTTGACAAATTGAGTTATGTATGACAAGGTAATGTACAGTAGTTACGGAGAACGGAGGTTTGTTTCCCATTGTCACACCATAGCTTGTTTATTACTTCCATTTTCACAGTGTTGAATCCCATTAATCTCTGTCAAAACTAATTTATCACTGTCAAACTTCATTTAGGGCTGCCAAACAAAATGAATTACGCTGTCACAGCTAATTGATCGCTGCCATACTATACACATGGTCACTCCTAATTTAAAATCTGCTCAAAGCCAAGTTATCATGGTCACATTTTATTTATCATGGTCAAACGTTATTTATGAAACTTTCAAATGTATTTCTTACTGTCAAATGACATTAGTCTTTTTAGTGGAGTTGTATAATGTCGTACAAATTGTGAAAAAATGCAGTAAGAAATTACCTTTCTGAACAAACAAAATTCGGATTTACATTTTAGTCATTTAGCAAAGTGAATTACAGTACACAGATATTCCCTAGAGCAACTTTGTTAAAGTGACTTGCTCAAGGGCACCACAACATATGTCCCACTTTGGAATCAAACCAGCAACCTTCCAATCAGAAGTCACACTCCCAAACCACAGAGCTACTTGATGCCCCACATAAACATAATGAGGGGGACAAATCTGACTAACAAGGTCGAATTTCATTCTGTGAAAATATTTTAAAATATTTCTTATTTTCACAATGATGCTAATCACTGTCAAACTTAAGTTATCACTGCCCAACATTTATCATTCATCTTTGTCCAACCATTTTCATCACTTTCAAACCTCATCTATTTAATTGTGTTATCATGCCTAATGTATTACTGCGTAACCTAACTTATCTCTGCCCAACATCTTTTATAACTGTCAGCCCTTGTCTATCACAGTGAAACCAAATTTATTACACTCTTAAACCTCATTTATGACTGTCAAAACTAATTTATTACATTATTAAATCTCACTTATCACTTTTAAAACTCATATATTACACTTTTAAACAAAATCTAGAACTACCACTTGTGCCTGTTTCTCATTCTTTGGGATTAGGTACGGAGTGGGTGGTGGCTAACGAAGAGCCAGTGGACAGACAGTCCTACACAGTCCGCAACCTCCCCGTCGGAGAGAAGATCAACTTCCGGGTGGTGGCTGTGAACATCGCTGGACGCAGTCCCCCTGCCAGCTTGGCGCAGCCCGTCACCATTCGCGAGATCATGGGTGATTGTTCTTCTCTGCAACTGTGTGAATGTTGTTCAACATAACATCAATCTGATCAGGATGAACTGAAACCAACTGTCTTAATCTGCTACACCACCCACCCCCGATTCTCTCTTTGATCACTCTTTATATTCCACCATCTTTCACTCTCTTTCACTCTCTCTATGCCCCCTTTCTCTCTCTCTCTCCATTAGAACTACCAAAGATCCGCCTCCCACGGTACTTAAGACAGAAGTACATTAGAAAAGTGGGCGACAAAATCAACCTAACGATTCCTTTCCAGGTGTGTCGATCAAGTCATTGATTGATTATACCATAACTGTTTGTGCATTTGTGCATTTTCGTAGTTTGTGTATAGTTCTTAGTTACTAAAGTATTAAGAAGTAGAAATCAAATCAATCTAATATTAATATCTAATTAATAGTAATCATCAGGGGACCAATATTTGAGTTCAATAATGATTAGGTGTAAACAAAGTGTTGCCTTGTATCTTAAAGGGCAAGCCACGCCCCAACGTGCAGTGGTTCAAGGATGGGAAAGAGCTTGCTGATACATCGGTGAGCGTTCGCAATTCCAACGTGGACTCTATCCTGTTCATCCGCTCAGCTGAGAGATCCCACTCTGGACTATATGAGTTGGTTCTACATATTGAGAACATGGAGGCCAGAGCAAATCTGGAAATTAGGATTGTGGGTAAGTGATGAAAGACAACAGTGAAATTGATGATTGTGTGTTTTGCAAAAGATTAGTGTAAGTCTCACCCTTCTTTCAGAATTCTAAATTAAAACAGCCTATGATCATAGTGAGGGCATAGTGACATTGCAGTACTGGGCAATTATTTTGGCAGTATTTTTCTGGGCATGAATTTGCTCATATGAGAGGACTGAGAAGAAGACTTACAAGAAATTGCCTTATATACAGGAGGGCATGTGGCAGGAAAAACATTGTTGCCATAAAAACGGTTTCTTAGCAGCAACATGTCTTACAAAAACATTTATTGTAGGAATTCATATGGTCTCATTGTTTTTTTTGTTGGCAGATTACTGGTAGAAAGAAAATGCATTTCATTCTGTCAAGGAAGTGACTAAAATACAGATAATTAGATACAGATAGCTTTTTGGATTGTCCCGTTCCTTCAAATTTAAAAATTCCTATCTTACAGTATGGTATTATTTCTAGTCATCTCACATGATATCAAATACCTGAACAGAAGAATTCTTGTTACTTTTTACTATGGATTTATATTTACTTTAGATAACACCTTTAAAAAACAAATCAGACGGCCTAAAACGTTTGCACAGTACTACATGTAACACAACTACTACTGCTTTCTAGAGTTGTGAATTAACTACTGTTGACCCCAGAACCAGAATGTTCTTTACCCCTCCTAATCAGGAAAAAATAATCCATTTTTTTCCCAATCAGAGACACCTGGGCCTCCCCTGGATGTGAAGGTCACAGACGTTTGGGGCTTCAACGCTGCCCTGGAGTGGAAGCCACCAAAGGATGACGGCAATACTGAGATCACCGGTTACACAATACAGAAGGCAGACAAGAAGACCAAAGTAAGAAAGATGGCAAATGCAGTATTTTCGAGATACTGCAATGTCCATCCCCCAGAATGTAAAGCAATGCTACTGGCTAATGTACATAACTGTCAACATTGTGACACGGGAAAGGGAAAATAAGCAACTATTTCGGAACACAGACATTTTGAGTTGTGCCATTTTATATTTCTCAGAAATTTTACTAAATCATTACATTACAGCTTAAAACTTTCCTGAATATGTTGTATAACATTATTTGCCTTATTTCTCTTCTCCTATTTCACATGGTTTCTAGGAGTGGTTTACTATCTATGAACACAACAGGAGGCCAAACTGCACAGCCTCAGACCTGATCATGGGGAATGAGTACATGTTCCGCGTTTACAGCGAAAACCTCGTTGGAAAAAGCGAGGAACCCGGCCTTAGCAAAAACACAGCTGTCATACCTAAGATAGGTGTGTATATCAGAGACGTGATGATTGGATAAGCACAGGCTTAACTAAAGCCTTGATGAAACTGTGTTGTGAATTTGATTTGGATCCAGAGCTACGGATAATTAACAGCAATATATGTGCCCATCACCAGCTCTGCAATCGTTTCATTGTCAGCTGTGATTCATATTGGTTAATTACCCACAGTTTCATGAAGGCTTTAGTTTAGCCTGTGCCCATCCAATCACGACCTCACCGACCTCCCCTGCTGGGTATGCTGAGCATGTGTATGTACATTATATCAACACAGTATCATAGAATCTAACAACAACATGTGTTTCAGAGACATTCAACACAGTGTGAATCCATTACCACTCCATAGGTATTAATTGTATAATAACCACACTTTTCTTTCCTTCAGGATTGCAGTACAACCCACCTCCATTCAAAGAGAAGGACATGTCATGCCCCCCCAAGTTCACACAACCCTTGATTGACAGGTCTGTGGTGGCAGGCTATACCGCGGCCATCAGCTGTGCTGTCAGTGGATTCCCCAGGGTACGTTTATTGTGAATAACATTCTGATTGCTTGAAATGTGCAGGCAATGACCTAAATAATGAGAAAAGTATGCGAAGGAGAGGATAAAAATTGTACCAATCAAAGGTGCATCCAAACAGGTTTGAAATCGATATCCCATCATGCTTAGGGTCATGTGAAATATATGTTGGACAAAAGAGGGATCTAAAAAATTTAATGCAATGATTTGATATTTGATGATATTCCATGGCTGTGAGGTGAATATGTGGCAGTTTTCTTCAAAGAAACATTGAGTCATGGAATTGTACATGAAAGAATGTTGTAATTTCTCTCCAAAAAAGAATCTCTACATAAAATGAATTGAAATTAAACCCAACATTAAAACCCAACATTAAACCCAACATGTTTATTTAGAGACTACATATTTTTGGGGGAAATTGGAATTTTCTGAAATTATCTCCATTTGCCTTGACACCGCTTTTTATTGCCATTGATGTGAAAATATGTGTAATCCAATTCAGTCGACTTCCATGATCATGAGTAAACATTACAGTGAATTTGGCTTGAAGCAAAAGAAAAAAAAACATTTATAAGCATTTTCAATGGTGACCCATTGATCATTTTTATAAAATGTAACATTATTTCCAATAATGATACAGACTGGGACTTAATATGTTTAACTCCATTGTATAATATGTAGTATGTGTACAACCTTAAGTCCATATCCTATCTCAAATATGTACTGTAACCATACAATTTCAAGTTTCAAACAAGTGGTTTCGATAAAATGACAAATAACTCACGTCCAAAACAGAGCGAACAATACATTATTTTGGCGTCGCCATTTTGCCCCTTTCCTTTATTTACATTACATAAAATGATATTACGTTCATCGTATTGTCACCAAGCAATTGAAAACATTATTCCATTGCCCACACAGCCCAAGATCCAGTGGTTTAGAAACAAGCTTCCACTGGACGAGAACCCCAGGTTCCTGATGCAAAACAACCAGGGGGTGCTGACCCTGAACATCCGTAAGCCTAGCCATCACGATGGTGGCAAGTTCACCTGCAAGGCTGTCAACCCTCTGGGGCAGGATGTAGCTGAGTGTAATGTGCTAATACGAGGTACGTGGAGAGGCTCTGGGGGTTATAGGGAGTGGGAAAGTGGATTTGATGGCTAAAAGAATGGATAGACAGATAGAGGAGGTGGAATATAAGCTGAAACCCAGCCAGCTGTATGGATGGATGAATCTGCATTAGGTCACCACAGAGCCTTTTTATGGATTATGTTGATTTTACATCTCTTCCCAAATGGAATGCTACATAGCTATTGTAATAGAAATTAAATTTTACGGTACACAACATTTGAAGTACATGACCCATGCAAAACACTGGAACGTTCTGTTTCTGTATATCCCCTAGTAAATGTTTTCTCTTTCCTCAGCGCTTAAAGACGATAAGGATGAGTGAGGCACAATGAAGATGCAGAAAAAAGAAAATCATCATTTACTAACATGAACCAATTTGCAGTGTATTATCAAATCTAGTGGACATGCATTTCAATAAAACATATAATTGACATTTTGGCTGTTGTATTTATTTCCTCCTAACCACTTTTTAGTACAGAACAACCTTGGTTTCACAATATTCAGCAAACCAGTTTAACAGCAATTACCAAATATAGTTATAAATATAGTCATGGGTTACAGTGTAAAGAAATCAGTCAATTGAAAGAAAAGATCAGTCATTTGAAAATAAATTATTTGTCTAATCTATGTATTTGACATATTAACTTTTTTGGGGGGTCTCTCATTTCTGGACATTAGGGTATAGGGCCAACACTTTATATGTTGCATTTACATTTTGAAAAAATAAAAGTAAAAATCGTAGAAATTGCAAGAAACTTCAAATCTCCAAAACCACACTTGAGATGACTTGACACTGGTAAACAGACAACATAATGTAATACCATACAGTATAATCTCAAGAAATTCAAAATCTAAAGGTAATTTAATGGATTTTAATAAAAACAAATCATATATATTCCTTTCCCTCACCTGTTTCTATGATTCCACATTATTTTGGGAAAGTTTAACACTCAGCCCCACTACCCCTCCCTGGAGTACTGCTTTCTTCTCTGGTGGATCAACATAGCTATGCTGGCCAACAGCGCCACCATCAGGATAGCCACTGCCACTGCAAGCGTAGTAATGACACCTTGTAAAAACCAGGATGAAAACAACAATGACTGTTAGATTTCCTTCTTAATTCCTTCTTATTCACGACAGTATGCTACTTTCTGAGTAAACATTGTCAAAGTGTCTTTATCTGTGGCGTCATTACGGATATTCTAGTTAACTGGACAATGTGGTCATGAAGTAACAAAGCAAAAAACTTATCATAGAAAGTTTGGACTTGCTGTTTTACCTGGGTTTTTCCATGATTCTTTGAGGCCACATTCAGCATCCCAGTCTGTTGAGATGACGTCTTTAACCAGTTCAGTGAGGGAGTTCATAGGACATGGGGTTTTCTCACAGCCAGGCACAGGGGTGTGGTATGGGTCATGTGATGAGTCATTGCGGTAGAACAGGTCAAGAGAATAGGATCTGGAATATTTGACACAATAATGCAGTCTCCTACAATGCATTACTACTAACTCTGCATCTCCCACTTAGTAGCCATTTTCATCATGAACGAACAGTCTAAATCATTTGATGCCTTTTACATGGCGTTTAAAATTTGGAAGAGGAACCTATGTTGCTAGATTGAATCACAAAGGTGAAAAAAATATGTTATGGTGTTCTGTCCTCAAGCAAGGCAAAGTGGTGAAATGGATATTGTTTGAAATTGGGTGTGTGTTTGGGGCAGGGGTATGTTGTATTTTTTAATCCATAATCATTTGTTGAGCTTTCACGGAAACTACATTACCCATCATCCTCTTGGTAGAACTCAAAGAGCTGACAAGCAGCGTAAGGAGGAAGCAGACCATTGTATACATCTAGGGCTGCCTGGAGCGTGATGAGGGTGGAGTCGTGCTAGAGAGACACATCAGGTTGCACGCAATGAATTCTGATGTATCTAATACATAATGTACATTAAATATAGTGCAGCATCGCTCAGCATTGACTTGGAGTTTTTGCTCGGGCCACACGTTCGCTTGTTGTTGATGTGAAATATGAAGACGAGCTAGATGCCAAGTTGCATATCAAGTGTGGGAGCATGTGTGTGTTTGTGTGCATACAGAATGCCAGTGGTGTTCACTAACCGCTGAATACATGATGAATTTAAGTGGGCTTCTTTGCTCCATGGCCTTGGAGAAATTGCTCAGAATGGCATTTAGCAGAACCCCTAAACAATAAACAAACATCGAATCAACATTATAAAAGCAGTCACAGCAACATGCATGCAAACAGACTGTTGACATAATCCAGATTTCCATTCAAATTAAATTACGACCATTTCGCAATAGCTAGCATACTGTATTTCCTCTACTCAGGGCGACCAATCGGTCAGTTGTCACAACATCAAGGCCAGCATCCATGCAAAACCGCCATAGCAATGTTTTACATAGTTACTTTATTTTAAATTATTCATCACACTTTTGATTATAAAAAATGAATGACATGGGTCGCCAAGGTGTTTCTAAAGTTCAAAAGCCTAGTCTCAGTTGATGTGACCGCTGGATAAACAGCAATTGCTTAAAAACCGCAGGATTGTTTGATTCGAGGCCCGCATAAAAAGTTACTCCAATGAACGTTCAACCTTTAACCACACAGGAGAATCATAAGAGCAATATTACCTTGACATATTGACCACTGACAACAACTCATAAACCAAACTCTGACCTCTCACCTCCCGAAAGCCTGGCCTTCTCCTTCCTCTTGTGAGTGACGAGGCTGAACCTCACCTCAAAGGAGGCTATTTCCTTAAGGGTTTGGAACACCTGGGGTGTGGCCCACCCAGGACTGGTCAGATTGTGAATCCTCTATCAGGGGTACAGTACAATGGAAACCAATCAACATGATTCTGTTTGAAATACAGTCTTCCAAACACATGAGTCAGAATCTTATACCCGTGTAATTACTAGGCTGGCGTTCCAAATGGCACCCTCATGCCTTTCTAGTGTCCTACATCTGGCCAAGTTCCATGGGGCTACGGTCAAAAATAGTATACAGACAACAGGGTGCTATTTGTTATTCACACTGTTTCATGGTTTGTATAAGTCCTTCTATTTATATCCATCCGTGAAAATAACAGATGGTAGTTGCACACTTTGCACTGGTGTGTATTACTGTAAATATGGCCAAGTCTACCTCTTACATAAACATGAATATTCATCATTTCAACGTGCTACTGAAGGATTTATCGAGCCCAAAAGCAGAGAGAATCACTTCGTAGCGTTTTCCCTAGACAGTTAGTTCCCTCGTCGGAGCCCGAAGACTTACACCAGAGAGGCACCTGTACAATGCAGGCATGTGTGTTGACTGAGTTTGAGCATCCCAAGGCATGCTATTCTCTAGAGAGTGCAGTACTTTTTAACTGGTGTTGAACACCTTGATCTCCACCTTTAGGAGGGGACATTCACAAGGGAAACCCTACATGCAGCAAAGAACTAGTTTCAGAGTCTATATGCAGTTCATACCTGACAGAAGAGAGTGTCGTAAACCCTCCAGATTGAATTCCTGCCCAGTAGCCTAGACATCGAGTAGCCAGTGTGGTTTGAGAGCTCCTGTATAAAAGGCTGGGGAATTACAGACACATTCAGCTTTTTACATCGGTTTTAGGAATAAAACAATTATTCCAGTTATCAATTTGTTTCATTGTGTCGATTCATCTTAGCAATCAATTATATATCCCATAAACAGATTAATAAAAAGTATTGTTGAATAAGTGCACTGTGCTCATGGCTTAATCAAGTAAGAAAAATAGAAAGCAGACAGATCTTTTTTCTGTCTTAACATCCTGTCTTTGTGTTATTTTCTTCATCTACTTTTAGGGAAAGAACATGACATGTAAAGTTTACTTTTAGTACAGTAGCCCTATATACTGAAAGGTCCAACATTACAATGTAACTGAACAAATTCGCATCCAAAAGTGAGTTGTAGACGTAAACAGTAATTTATTGGAAACAACTCTAATAAGCAGTATATACTTTGTCATTATATGATAAGCCTGTACAGTCATTATATGTTTCCCTTAGATTTTGCTTTACATAATTATATTTTTTTGTATTTTCTTTTCACTGCAGTTTAGATTGTAAAATGGTTTTGAACAGCAGTGCAATTATGTGAAATTAGGTGTCATCTGTGAAATTAGCACAATTTTAGCAATTTGGTGCAGCAATGTCTACAGTATGTACCTGGCCATTCGTTTTCTAATTATATCTTTTTTATTAAATATGGCCAGTCTTTGCATTTAGAGCTCTGACTATGACTTGTGAGATTCTATTTCCTATCCCGCAGCATTATGCATTCGTAGTCAGTGGTGCTAACATTGTGCATTTTTCCCCTTCATATGCTGTAAAAATATCACCTACTCCATTCTTTCCTTTTGGAGAGTAAACCAAGTTCAACTACTAAGATTCTCCCAGGGTGACAGGTTTCCACCAGAGGGTAGTAAAGCCTACAAAAGGACAGCTACATCCATTGCCAGACGTCTCCCTAATAGGAACCATGATGGGACCCCGTTTAATTAAAACCTTTTCATTTAAATTTTCAATCTAATTCAATCCTGCGGTTAATTAACAGCTCTGAGAATGTGAGAGAAATTGCACCGAGCAGCTTTTTAGAGACAATGGTGAAAACCGTGACTGAGAATCTCCTCAAGGAGCCTGATTTAGAATTGTTTTTCGATCCCTATTAGCTGTTGTAAAAGCAGCAGCTACGCTTCCTGAGGTCCACGTGAAACACAAAGCCTGACATATTCCGGAACAATAAAATACAAAAACAGCTCCAGGACGGAGCTACGCAAATTATGTCACACCGAAGGAACTAACTAGACCTTTGTGACAACTAATAACCTACTGGAGTGAGACAATGAGTCACTCTTTCAGTAACAAACACATGTAGCAATCCATGAAATGAGTGGGTCGCACTGAATAGGTTGAGACAGGGCTGTGAGGAAAAGGTTTTCTTGTGTGCAACATATTTGCTCAAGGCTTATATACATTTGACTTAAAATGACTGGACAGAGCAACATAAAAAAAAAACATTAACAATAACAACTAAGAGCTGTCAACAAACAAATTTATATAAGGTGTGATTGATTCACTTTGGAGTTTTATGTTTGTAGAATATTCTATGTGGTTCAATTACACTGGGAAAACTCAATCCAGTCCAAGCTGTATCTTGAGTATTTAACTTGCAGCTATGCATCTGACCTAGGTCACATCATATCATATCTTCTTACAAGCATCACAGGATTTTAATTTCATGTAAGCGTTACCTTGAAAAAACTTTGCTGAATCTCAGAAGTCTCAGAGACGTACCTGGTGAGACTTGAGAACACTCCGGTAGTGTTCGCTGCCAAACGTTTCCGCCATCAGCTCTCTAAACCTCGGGCAGTGTTTGCTTGGGGACTTCAACAGCTTGCGAAATAAAAAGACTACTTTTATTCCTCGGTCAAATAGTGTCATGCACTTCTCGTAAAACTCATGCAAGCTCAGTTCAAAGCTCACTATATTAATGACCCTTTGTTTTTGTTTTTATCGCCATTTCCACCCCACTGCCAAATGGCCTATTAGCCAGGGAAATGGACATAGAAGATCCATGCTCACATTACAAATGGGCGTAGTGATATTGAGTCCCACAATAAGTGGCACACGAAACCAATACATCTGGATTCAAATTAGTCTTTTTATTCCTTTCAAATAGAATTTGATTGATCCTGCCTGGAGTGCAACACTCAGAAGGTCGGGGTGTGCAGTTTCGGGACTCCTTTCATTACTTACAGTACAACAAGGCAAGCTAAGTGTTTGTAATAAAACAAACAGAGCATTGACTCTGCCGGAATCTGCTGGATAGATTCAAGTAGCCGTTAAAGCAGATGATATCTGAGTGACTGGGCACGTTTGTCTGTGCCAGCCTGCTTACCTTATCCTGGGCTCTGGTGACAGTGTGCACTGGGATGGGCCGCCATGGTAACGTGGGCAGCAGGGGAGGGGGGCGTTTGGCTGGGGGAAACATTCCAGCCAGGTTCGCCTGTGCACTCATAATAGTGCGGTCGTAGTCTGTGCTCCTCACATATACCTGGTGGAGGGAAGGAAGTGAAGGTTGGAGTACATTCGAATGACCATAACAATATATATGGTCATATACTACTATGTAATACATATACTACTACTGTATACTACTATGTCCAAAACACTGCCTCATTGGCCTTATATGTGAATGCTGATGAGGCTCATTGCCAGTTGGCAATAATCCAATTCCCTTTAGTAGACCCTCTCACAGTATGGACCAAAATGCCTGATATGTCAGAAAGTTATCACCACATTTGATATGGTTGAGAATTAAGGAACAACAGTTGATACTACATCATGCTAATCAGGGCTTATGTCTTGGCCCTAACCTGAGTTCTTAGCATTTCATCCTGGTCTTGACTATCCATCTGGGATAACAAAATCAGGGTGAGATTGTCTAGTGTATGCCGCGTTTAAGTGGTATGCCAGTGTGCATAAAGGAACAAAGCTTTACTGTATTAAGAATTCATAGGTTTTACTTAAAAGACAGTGTATAAATATGTTAACAACACGGGCCTAACAAGTACAAGACTAAGATACAGTGCATTTACAGTATTTTAACAGTTGAATAGGGCCAACAGTTTATTTTGAGAGGTTATACTGCGGTGTTTGCCTGCAAACATGAGATGATATGAAAAAGAGAGACGTGTTTGTGGTATAGTGGCCATAGAGAGGGGCGAGAGAGAGAGAGAGTGGGGAGGGGAGAGAGAGAACGTCTCTCATGTTAGATCTGCATTAGCAGTTTCCTTTTCTGTCATCCCACGTGAAGTGATTGCACACTATAAATCACTTTGACAACACTGGCTTTTCCTGTGATGCCAATAAAGCTCGCTTGAATCCAAATGTGACGAGACAGGGGAGCGGAAAGGTACAGCACGAGCTGAAACCTGAGCGAGACAAACCGCTAGCGACAACAAATTATAAAAGTTGTTATTGTGGGCGATAAGTGCACATTACTTGATGGGCAGAGAGCAGGGAAGAATAAAGAGAAGGACAAAGAAATAAAAGTACAGTGAGAGGGAGAGAAATAGAGGCAGAAGAGAGAAGGAGAGCAACAGGAAGAGAACAAAAGCGACAGGAAGTGGGAAATCAGATCTGGATTGTAAATGCCTGTATGATGGGAACAGCCCTGGGGCACACAGAGAACCAAACAACATGCATGCAAAATAATGTACAGTGAGCCCTAAGGCGAGATAATAAGATGGGTAATGATGTCATCAATATGAGTCAGCCTCATTCTCATTAGACTACACCATAACAGACATTACAGGCACTAAGTACCACTCACGGACATTGTGTAGTCATATGTTCCAAAGAAAGCAGACATAGCTCAAAATAGAGATGGCACAGCTAAAAGGCACAAGCAGCACACAAAGGTGTCCCTTCGATGGAATATGTATACCAAACTGGAATAGGTAGCTACATTTTTTTGAAACATTTCTCTTGGTTCTATTGGTATACTACTTTTAACATTTCTACTTTTCAATTTTCTACTTATTATATTTTTTTGTAGCAGATGTCCTACATTTTAACACAATCACTGAAACTTTCAACACAACAAATATTGTTAACAAAATAATTTAATAAAGTTCATAAAAAATATTTTTAAGAATTAACAGTAGAATTAGC
This sequence comes from Umbra pygmaea, assembly GCA_016801145.1. Lineage (NCBI taxonomy): Eukaryota > Metazoa > Chordata > Actinopteri > Esociformes > Umbridae > Umbra > Umbra pygmaea. Next base: position 13,822 of record JACXGM010023203.1, read on the forward strand.
TTATTATAACAAAGCTAAAATGTACATAGAAACAAAGCTAAAATGTACATGTTAATGAGAAATCTATGAAAATGACATCGTATTTATGTCTGCAAACAATAGCACACTAGTTGCATAATCTAAATTTTCCATCCAACATCTTCAAAATCGCTAGCCACACCCACTTTTTTATTTTTGTTTGGGAAAATTCAGGGTCTGGCTTCGCTTGCTTTAGTTTTCGCTGATGAATTAAGTGATGGATTCTAAACGTTTGAAAGGTAGCATTTAAATGTTATTATTTAAAAAAGGTTGTTGTTTAGTGAATCTATCACTGTCGGTGCTGTATTGTACCTCTTTATATATACTTTTTTTTCTCCCAAAGATGTTTTGCGCTGGTCAGAGGGTACTTAAGGCTTAAAAAGGCAATTCAAAGTGGCTACAATATTGAAAAACGTTTGAGAAACACTGCTATATAGTATGCATAATATGCATATTGAGACGCAGCATAGGTCTTTGACAACTGCCATTATGGAAAACGGCCGCTATGGATGTTACTTCAGACTGAATAATGCAGTGAAGCGGAATGTAAAATTCTGAATATCTTGAAAAGTCAATCAGATCACAGACTCATCCCAATCAAAGCTTTTTGGCCTTTTCTGTAATTTGAAGGCCAAGTGTGGTAAAGAATATATATTGAGAGTAGGAACCTCATTCTGAATGCATAAAGCATGTAGATTAACATAATTCTAATAATAACTACTGTGAAGAAAGCATCATGAGTGAATGCAACTTAAAGTGTTGAAGTATATTTAAAAGAAAATATTAAAATCAAGCGCCGGACGGGTAGATAGTTGGACACAGTAACCTTGCGTGCAGTTCGGCTGTCTGTGAATTCAATCATGGTTGTACAGTTGATTAACGTTTATCAGAGATGGATGGGGACTTGAGTTTAGACTCAGATTGAGTTGCGCTTAAATCGCACACACAGTGACTTCAGACTTGAATTGAGACTCGTCATCAAAAGACTTCAGACTCGACTCGGAGTCGAGATGCGTGAATAATGTTTATTTTTAGGAATCATCTGAAGAGCTGAATGTTATTCCACTCCCTGCATAACCTATAACCCATATGTAACAGGTAAGTACTAATATGAGTGGGTATCTGCTGCACGTGACCACAAGTGAGAGAGCACCACAAACATGTCAACCGCACCGGCAGCTGCTGTGCTATTCATCATAAGCTCTGGCTTTAATAACATCATACAACAAGGCCCAAACAAAAGAAGCCCTGAATGCAAAATATGTGGTATTAAGATAAAGCATTCTGGCTCAACCACACCTAATTTTACCAGGCACCTGACAACACACCCTGATAGGTTAGCAAACATGTTTAGCTCAGCATTGGCCATCTAACGTTAGCTTGCTTCTTGCTTTAGTTACGACCAAGGTTAACTCAGGCTCTCATTCGATAGATGTTATGAAAAGATGAATAAGCGTTTATTTGCTTGCCAAACTTGTGGTAGTTGATTAACGTAGCTAATCATTAATGTCCCGCTGGCTGTCCAAGTTATTTAACGTTAATAAATAACGTTAATTATTAATGTTGGCTGCAAAAGGGTTACAGGTTAATTGTTGATCATGTAACATTACTGTTTTATTTAGTTAACGTTACACTGGGTTTGAGAGTCTGGGGGATGGGTTGATGTATTGTAGTATATAAGCTATCATTAGATAGACACAGTGCACATTACATGGTTGAGCTCTTTTATGTAAATATAGGTTACAGTTATTATTACTTATAATTTTAGAGTAACTGTCACATTACATGGTTGAGCTGTTTTATGTAAAAATAGGTTACATTTATTATTGCTAATAATTTTAGAGTAACTGTAACCATTTTTCCAGTTCTTCTCTCAAACCTTGTGTTTTGTAGCGATATTGTTTATTCAATTTGCTAAAATGTGATGTTTTGCAGTTGGCACTAATTAGGAGGATGTTAATTATGGCACTGTGAGGTATAACATTTTCTGAATTTGTTCTTATGGCACCACAGAGCCTGCACAACAGGAGGCAATGTCTGTCATTTTGATTCAGCAACATACAATCAAGTTTTTTTCTTCTTTAGTACCTCAATATTTGGTCTGAACTGTACTGTATGTCCATGTTATAAGGCACAGTTACTAAAGATATTAACTTTAAAGTAAAGCATTCCTGGTGTTTTTGTCATATTAAATAGCCTGTTTACACTGATGTGAGGGTTGGTCTCCGCCAGGGCTGCGCTTTGTCACCAATCCTGTTTGTAGTATTTATGGACAGGATATCAAGGGGTAGTCGGGGTGGGGATGGGTTGCAGTTCGGTGGGCTGAGGATCTCATCGCTGCTTTTTGCAGATGATGTGGTCCTGATGGCATCATCGGCCTGTGACCTTCAGCACTCACTGGATCGGTTCGCAGCCGAGTGTGAAGCGGCTGGGATGAGGATCAGCACCTCTAAATCTGAGGCCATGGTTCTCAGCAGGATACCGAT
>JACXGM010023204.1:0-16325 GCA_016801145.1 Umbra pygmaea
ACTGTCTTATACTGAAACGGCCACAATACAACCTTAATACAACCTCCCTCCCTGATTGTCCGAGTGTGACCTCCTACCCATGGGTTACTGCGGCCAGTGTTAGCCAAACACTGCCACTCCCTGGACGGAGGTACCCCACTGGAATCCCCACTGGTAGGTACAGGTCAACAGGGTTCTCATGGCAGCTTTGAGAATCTCCTTGCGTATTATGTAACCCTTCTTAGGGCTTTGGCTTAATTGGACCCACCTTGCCAAGCAGGCTCAGGGTCACTGAGGGAGGGGCTGCTCAAGTAGGTTTTGACCATCATGTAACACTAGCAGTCTACAATTGGCCTGAGAGAGTCAAAATGTCCAGTGTCCAGGTCCTTCAGGCTGTCCCCTAAAAGAAAGAGACCTCTCCATAGAAGTAAATTATTAATTACTTTTTAAAATGAATATCAGTTTAAAGCCATTTGGTATACTGTGCAATAAATCCATAAAATAAATTAATTTCATAATATTACAAGTATCCGTCTGTACAACCTTACAGCCCCCCCATACAGCCCCAGCTCAAAAAACATAAGCCTAGTAATATAAGGGTAAGCAGGCATCAGACACCACACTCATATCATGGAATCCACATTCCCTTTCACCAGTACCAAACACATACCATACACTTCCGCTCCCACAATACAATTCATGTGTCCATTACACTTTAAACATTTTGAATTAGAGTTAATAATTAACAAAAGTTATTGTTCATATCTATTTTTAACAATTATTTACCCCATCTTACAAGTCCTATGTATTCCTTCATTGTTTTTGTAAGCATTTTTAATATAGCCAGGGAGTAGCATTTTTATCGCGAAATAGCTGATTGTCAATATATAGTTTATCAACAACAAGCGCAATGCGTTTACCTTTCCTTCTATTTTCCTTTTGGATCGGATAAAGCACTTTACGTCGTTCTGCAATTATTTTGGGGAATTGATCATTCACACCGATGTTTGTACCTGCCAGTCTTTTCCCCAAGCTTTTAACGTTGATTTTATCCTTGAAATAGGCAAAATTAGCAACTATAGGGCGTTCATATTTTTGATTCCGTTGTCCGAAATGGTGAACACGTTCAAACTTGATAATTTCAGCAGTATCGCGTTGAATTTTAAGCGCAGTTTGGAGAAAATCAGCCATGACTTCCTCAACAACTTCGCCTTCTTTCTCTTTGATACCTGTGAGTACAATATTATTTCTCATTGATCTAGTTTGAATGTCCAGCAATTAATCTTTCAAAAGTTTGTTCTCCTTTTTTAATTCATTGATGTCCGTTGCCATGTTATTAACAGAGATATTTAATTTATTTGTCTCTTTCTCTAACATCGCCGTTTTCTCGTCACTCATTTCAAGACTTGCTTTAAGTGCTTTTATATCATTACTAACCAATTCAAGTATTCCCAATTTATCGTTTATTGACTTTAAAAAATCCAAATCTGCCCTTACCGTTCCCGGAGGTGAGAATATTATATTGTCCGTGTCTGTTGAGGAATGACGTTTACGTTTTGGTATCGGTTCTCCAGCTTTACTTTCATCCATAATTGTTTGATGTACGTAATATTTGTCAATAAATCGCTTTATTCTCCTAATTTGTTTCTTGTTATTATCCAGTTTGTTTAGTTATTTTTAATCACGTAGCTACTGTCGTTGTGTCTTTATTTGATATATTAAATCTCAATGTTTGTCTTGATGCGCCTTTACACGATCTAAACTAGTCCGCCATCTTGCCTCCAAAGTAATGTATTGTTAAATTAATTATAACTTTATTCACATTATGTTTGACGGTTCCCTGGAACTTAGAGCAACTAGAGCAGTCAAAGGATATATGACGCCATTGGCGGGCGACAAAATGAAACGTCCCGTGTCTTTAAGTTAATATGTAGTTCTTATTGACTGGCTAATATTAATCTTTGTCATACCTGACAGTTTCGACTGCTAGCTCTGCAGTCATCTTCAGAAGCGTCACGTGATGTTACTGTGACATCTACTGTGGGTGTGTTATATTGGATTTTGTGTCATTCCACCTGTGTGATGGAATGACACTGCACCCCCCTCCACCCATCTACTGAAGTGAAGCTGCTTACTAACGCGAGTTGTTGCAAGTGGGCAGTATTCAGAATTTATGATCCTCCGTTCCCTCCAGGGGTTATGCCCCTAGTTTTGCACACATTTGTTTTATGTTTGAGTACATAAAAAAATAATTTGAAATGAAAAAAAGTTTTTCATTTGTTCCTGAGTTTTGTATGTCGGTAACAGTTTCCTGACTGTAATCCTACCTGGATTATCCACGTTTGCCTCCTGCCTAAACCAGATGGTCACACGTATGTTGTGTAAAACAAAAAGTAAAAGTCCCAGTACAATCCTATTTCATTCCAGGATGTCAAACTTCAAAATGTGGAAACCTCCAAGAGGAGCGAATATTTATGCAAGGCACTGTTCTTCCTCTATGGATTTTTAAAATGTTGAGAAATACTGTTTCTACAGCATTTGTTAGCTGGTCAACTGAAAAAGAAATGAGTTCAGTTGTTATGGCTCGAATTCTACAAATATTACCTTTAAATTAATGGATCTAACTTTGTTAGCAGCCAATTGTAGCACTGCATCATAGTTGACTTTCAGATAGTGTATGGTGTGTTAATTTGTATTTGGGATCTGTATGCGTGTCGTGGGCCATTTTTCAGTTCTATCCATCTCTTTCTAGCTTTCAGGGTAATTTAATTTTTTTCAGATCTTCTGGCAACACATCATGTGCATCGATTTGTCTTAGTCGTGCCATTGTAAATTATGCACACTTTCACAGTATACTTGTAGTAGGCCTGGAGTACACTGATAATGCTGCTTGGATTCAGTCAATTTATATAAGAGACAAGCCGTTTTGTGATTATAATTACATACATAAATACAATAGAATGGCACACCTGTAATGAGGGCGTCGAAGGTCCAGTGATAAATAGAGACAAATGCAAAGGAGTCAAATAAAATTGTGATTTAATATGGAAAAAACACTGTTTGAAAACAAATGAACTTCAAGGAGTATAAACACTATAGATTAGAAAACACAGCACCTACACCTAACACAAATGTACTACACAGTATTGACTGACAGTTAATTCAGGAAAATCAGGAATTTAAATACAAATATATTATGAATGATTTGGAACTGGTGTGTGTGTGTCTGACCGGCCAACTTAAGCAATCGAGTGGTGAAACGTAGATGTGGGATACAATGAGTCCAGTAAACAACAGACAAATTGGAGTCATTGGGCAGGAAAACTGATTCCAGACCTCCAGGAGGGGCTGACCATTACAACACCCTACTCTTCATGAGCAATCAATTATCACATTATGCATTGTTTGCTTGCTGTCACCTATCAACTAATATTGCCCCATAATGGACAATGAATTTCATCTCATGTTATGTGTGATACCAACTTGGCCATTGTAAAATCGACCATTGCAGTTTTTCATATTATGTGTGGTGTCATTTTTAAAACTATTAAAATGTTTAAACTGTAATACCCTACTTTAAATCAAACATTTAAAAATGCAGTAGACCTTGGTGTAAATCTTTATCAGGTAGAACATTCAATCAAAAAGCTATTTAAGTTTCATAAATATTGAGTGATGCACATATCAATTTTCCTTACTCAAATATGTTCTGAGGGCAGAAACCTAAGATTCATTCAGGCAAACATCCAATCAAAACAGAGAGGAGGCAGGAGTTCAGAAACATTTATGCTTGTGGACTTTCCTCTTCAATTCACACCACAAGTTGACCTAACCTTAATCCTTACCTTAACATAACAACCGTACATCTCAGAATTTCTCCCAAATGCCAACATATTTAGGGTTTTTTACATTTGAACTGCACGTTTCGTTATTAGGCTATATTTGTACTTCAATTACATTGCTCCGGTACATTTCGTTTAGCGGATTTATGCGAGAACATTCCACACATTCCATAGCGTTCTAAATTATATTGCAACATTTAAAGTTAGGTATGAGGATACTAACGGTTAAGGTTAGTCATGAGGTTACTAACGGTTAAGGTTAGATATGACGTTACTGAGGTTAAGGTTAGAATTAAGGTTAGGGTTAACATTACAAAAACCGATAATCGCGTGTCTGCATGACACAAGCAATGTAGAACAAAACACACAAAGTGCCGGTCCGGATTTGAACTCGCAAACACTGGCATGCAAGTCGCGGATTTAAACGGCCATCGACCATCCCCGACCGCCACCCTAGCAAAAACGAAGCTATTTACATGCTACGTCATGATCTTCATATGTTCATATTTAACGTTATTCGAGTGTTAAATTTAGTTCCCTACAAACGTAATTGACCCTCTCATACGTTGATATTTCACATATTTCGGTTTTACAAAATAGTTCCCTCCGAACGTATTTCATGTGATTTAGGGCTGTAACGTAACCTTAACCTATCCCTAAACTTAACCTAACACTATCCATACCATTTGAAGCTAATATGCAGCTAGTTATCTTTGATGAGCTAATTTTATAATCTGGCATCCTTATGGTTACTAGTCAGAGGATATATCCACAAGGCTAACTGATCGCTTCATGCAGCCCTCCTGACAGCATTTAAATGTGTTGTTTAAAATGTCCCTGAACTTCCACCTCCCCATTTTGATTGGGAATTCAAAAGAACCAATCATAATCATACTGCCCTCAGAACAGCAACAAAGGGTGATTAGTTACTCACATTTCTCAACACTTTAGCTTAGCACTACAAGTATTTTCACATCCAAAATGCACTAAATATAACAAAACATATCATACATGTACCTCAACATTATAACCTAAAAAACACTTAACAACATGTAACATTACATACTGTATTTTTTGTTGGTATATCACCCATCATTCCTTTACAAAATAAGATGTGTTTGTGTTCAAACCGCTTTGCGCCAGCTGTGCCATTTATTTCCTATGGGGCAGGCGTTTGCTCCCAACCCTACTGTAGGCATTGACTCATAGGATACCTATGAATTGATACAGAAAGAGGTTTATAACAACGTTAGTCAAACCTGTCTCCTGTATAAGCAGTATGTCTAATATAAATTTGCCTTCACTTGTCTTCTTTCCTTATCTAAAATAAGTCTTCCATAAAAGTCATCCAGGAATGAAATGGGGCACTGTGCTTTTTATGGGCAAAATAGCAGTTTACTGTATGTAACAATCCCTTCTCTCTCATGCTGGGTCAGTTTAGTCCATGTTATAATCTACCTACTTAAAGGAGGGGCACCTGGCTCCCCACTGCTCAGGGACCCCCAGTAGTCAGCAAGATGTATGGGGTTGTATGTGCGAGTAAGTACACAGACACAACTGTTACCGTATAAACAGGGCTTTATTTTGCCACAGTAAACAGTTTAGGGAGAAGGGGAGGCTGGACAGGTCCTAAGCAAAGAAATGAAAAAAAAACATCCTTCCCCCAAACTTTCTTATGTCCCAACACAAACACATCAAAACTAGTCTGGCACACGATCAAGGCGCCCTAACCAAACTTAGTTAGTTTGTGGTCCGCCCAGGCCTAACTAGTGTGCTTTAAACAAGGGACTCCGGAGCAGCTCTAATCTACCCCAACTCACTGTGAACAAAAGAAACAAAACATTATTATTATTATTAGTACACTGTAACACACTAAACACAAGACTGATACAACATAAACACACTATTAGGCCTAACACACTCCAATTAAACAAACCTTTTACACACTAAACAACTCACAAACACTAAATAGTTATCAAAGTCTGGCCACTGCAACACAGCCCAAAAACAAATAGCCAGAGCTTATGTAACCAACCAGGCAGAGTTGGTTACACAAAATGGCACTATTTATAAAGAGGAAGGTCATGATGGGATTGCTGTTGATGACTGGAACCAGGTGATCTAGATTATGAAAGGAAGGAGTCATCGATAAGTGGTGAGGGTGATGATGATCAGCGCGGAAGGAGACAGTGGAGGCATGAGGTGTCGTCGCCCGGTTCTGAAATGGAGCGTGGACCGGAAGCTGCGTTTGATGTGGAGGCCTTCTTCAGGTGTGCTCGTGTCGCCGATTATGAGCGGGAGAGAGCAGAAATTGTGGCATTGGATTTGCTGCGAGAGGCAGGGCAGAAAGGCTCCCGGGGTGGTGGCGGGTCACGACGACCATTCGGTGTGTGAGGTCGGCATGGCTGGGAGATCGGATGGGAGTGTGGGGGTTGCTGGTGTGGGGGTAGGGTTTGAGGAATCACGTTATGTTTGGTGGATGAAAAAGGGGGCACGGAAGAAAGGAGGTGGTGAGAGTAGTTTGGGAGAGGGTGTAGGGCCGGCAATTGGTGGTGGGGAGCAGGGGTATAAGGTGATGGTGGTGTTTTCAGCCCCAACAGGTTGGATGTTCCACCTGGTGGCACTCACGGCGGCAATCAGAGATCAGGTGGGGAGGGTTGCGGATGCTGGGGGTGGGATGTATTTTGTTTTCTAAGGTCGTGGGGTGAGTTGGGTGGAGATGACTTGGGTGGGCCGTGTCCGGCCTCGCTCTCCGGTGCTGTTGGTGGCGATGTATGCACCTTCAGTTGGTTGCGATCCGCCATTGCCACCTGTGTGGAACAGACAAACTGACCAGAACAAACACACACAGAACACCAACACAGAACAGGGCATTCATAAATCCATATACACTTAGACTGGGGGACGTAACAGTCCACATGGACCACTGCTGTATTAATGTTTTGAAGATTTGTGAAACTTTGAACACAGTATTGAGAAATGCGGTTAACTAAATATAAAAAGCACTTAAGATAAACAATAACAGTTAACAGTAAAATGTTCCTTTATCAAATATTAAAATGTGTCATGTTTACCAAGAAGCCAAGCATAAGGCTACTGTAGTTTGTAAACAATTCCATGCCGTGTGGGGCATAGTAAATGAAGGCAGTTTCAACCAATTCTGAATATACCTGCCATTTCCTATATAAAGGGATGAAAATCAAACCCTGTGAAACTCCTTTGTGTACTACCACAAAATTCCAATCTAATTCCCTTAGTTGCATTTGCTGGGTTCTATCACTGAGGTAACTTTTAAACCAAAGGCAACTGTTATTAACCATGGACACTGAAGTTAACCTTTCCATTAAGATTCAGTGCTCTGTTGAAAGCCTTTGACAGATCTTAAAACAGAGCAGCAGAGCTCAATCTCTAATTCAAGACCTTGACAGTATCATTCACCACCAATACTGTTGCTGTAATATGCCCATGTCTAAAGGTAGAATGAAACTTGTTAGGTTGTTGTAAGCAAAACCCTCATTAAACTAGCTTTGATTATACCTGCAAAGTTTCTACCCTACCTCTTTTGAGTGCCTAATTACAGCCAACAAAATATCACTGTAAAATGGTGTATAGTGAGTATTTAATCTTTAAGGCTGAGATGTATTACTTCGTATACATTAAAGTTCCATCACTATTAACTATCACCATTGGTCTGTAGCAACATAGGTTTTTTAACTAAACTGTCACCTCAATTTATATTTTAGTTAATTACTCTGATGTACAGTGAGAAGACCGCTAAAGAGCAAGACTATTTCTTAACCCATTACCATGTGTGTCTGTATGGTCTAAACAGGGATCCAAATAACATGTGCTGTATTGTATAAATTCATAATTTACAATGTAGTTAATTGTTTCACAGCTTTTCATACTGTCAAGTTTGTGAAGCCGAATCTTTGCTTATCGTCTTGCTTCATTCCAGGCAGTCTTGCCATTCCTGTTCTTATCACACTGGTTATTCTACCATGAAGTTCTCAACAGCAACTATGCATTTCATTGACAAAATTTTCATCGGACAACCACAAATCAAGCTGGCAGGTGCCCATCAACAAGGAGCACCACTAGGCCTTAGTCAAACTCTTAAACAATGAGAAAATCTAACATTTAGGGTAACATTTTTAATAAAAAAACATATTTTCCCTCAAAACTGTGTCATGGTTAATGAAAAATATATACAAAATAAATATATACAAGAAACTGTTGAGAAAAGTACTGGATTAAAGTAGTACTCTATATACACAGGGATATGAGAGTTATTTGCAAAGCAGAATGATAGTGAGTTTTTTGCACAATGAGATGTGTAAGTTCAGCTATTGACTTATCTTATGGCTTGGATATACAGTGCATCCGGAAAGTATTCACAGCGCTTAACTTTTTCCACATTTTATTATGTTACACCCTTATTCCAAAATGGATTAAATTTACTTTTCACCTCAAAATTCTACAAACAATACCCCATAATTACAATGTGAAAGCAGTGTGTTTGAAAACTTATCAAATTATTTAAAAAAACGCATATGTACATAAGTATATACAGCCTCTGCTAAATACATTCTTGAAGCACCTTTGGCAGCATTTACAGATTTGTTTATGATGCTACAAGCTTGGCACATCTCCTTTTGAGCAGTTTGTCCTATTCTTCGTTGCAGGACCTCTCAAGCTCCATCAGGTTGGATGGGGAACGTTGGTGCACAGCCATTTTCAGATCTCTCCAGAGATGTTCAATGGGGTTCAAGTCTGGGCTCTGGCTGGGCCACTCAAGGACATTCAAAGAGTTGCACTATAGCCACTCCTTTGTTATCTTGGCTGTGTCCTTAGGGTTTTCCTGTTGGAAGATGAACCTTTGCCCCAGTCCGAGGTCCAGAGCGCTCTGGAGCAGGTTTTCAGCAAGGATGTCTCTGTACATTGCTGCATTCATCTTTTCCTCGATCCTGACTAGTCTCCAAGTTTCTGCCGCTGAACAACATGCCGAGAGCATAATGCTGCCACCACCATGCTTCACAGTAGGGATGGTTTTGGCCTGGTAATGAGTGATGCCTGGTCTCCTCCAGACATGACCCTTGCCATTCAGACCATAGAGTTCAATCCTTGTTTCATCAGACCAGAGAATTTTGTTTCTCATGGTCGGAGAGTCCTTCAGTTGCCTTTTGGGAAACTCCACACGGGCTCTCATGTGCCTTCTACTGAGGAGTGGCTTCCGTCTGGCCACTCTACCATACAGGCCTGTTCTTCTTTCAGAACGTAGTGGGGATGTCAAATCGTCTCAGCCTCCTGAATGGGAAAAGGCGCTGTAGTACTTTCTTCAAAGTTTTGTCCGTGTGTGTGGACCAAGTTAGATCCTTGTTGATGTCGACTCTGAGGAGCTTTAAGTTCTCAACCTTCTCCACCTTGGCCCCCATTAATGAAAGTTTGGGTGTGCTCTCTTTTTTGCATCCTGGCAACAAAGATCAGCTCGTTGGTTTTGCCTACATTTGTGGTGAGGTTGTTGGCTTGGCACCATGATGCATGAAGTCATTTAAATCTTCTGTATAGGGCTCACCGTCTTCGAAGTCCCACCGTTTCCATGACTGAAAGAGCCGCCTGAGAAAGTCAAACAATTGCTTCCCGGGATTTACGTACATAGACCAATTATAGATATTCATCATAGATCACCATCAGGGAATAGTAGCTAAGTTGTCTGACCTCAAAAGATTAGCTTCACTGTTGATACTAGACATCTACAGCTAGTCTGTCATTTACTGTAAGTGTACCATACTTGTTGGGACTGAGTTAGCCAAGTAGCAAGTGACACAAACGTTAGCCGCCTGCAGGGGAACTAATTATGATAGAACAGACAGCCAATCTTAACATAGCAATTAACTCAAGACAGTTTATTTGTCATTTCCTGTGTAAAATTGGATTGACATTTTGACATATGTTACAAACATGTGGTCCCCTGAGCGTCGTCAGAATGCCGTGACCAGGATATGAACACTGACCCACAAGGACACAGTTGTGCTGCAAAGCAATGACTTAGACCACTGCACCATGCAGAGGCCCACATTGGCCAGTTTCTTTACTACATTTGTAGTTTTCCTTTGTTTGTATAAAAACTCACTCATGGGGGCACTGGGAGTAACTCGCACTGAGAATGTTCTAATAATTTTCCCTCTCTTGAGAAGCATTTTGTCAGTTCAGTTGTTTGTATTTGAGAGGATCATGGCAGAATCCAGGTATTTCATTTACTCCTCAGTCACATTGGCTATTCAGAGATTCTGGCCAATTAAGTGAATTCTGAGCTATTGTCTGGGGCAACTATACTTTACTGTGGATACCAACCTGGGATTGACTGATATGACTGTTAGTCTACTCTGCTTTCACCTCATTCATCTTCCTCCATGACTCCTCACATCAATGTTAAAAGCCTTGCCACTGCTATTCACATAACTGGGTTTTCAATAGTCAGGTACCGTGCCATCTCAAGGATATATATATTTTTATAAATATATTAATCACAACCATTAGCAAGTTGGTGTCAGAGACATTTACCCTGTTTACTCCCACTGTTCCCACCATTACCAGTCCACAGTCACCTCACTTTTCCCAAAAATGGGAAATAGGACAATAAGAAAAAAGATGTAATACAAAGGTGGGATTTCAAGACACCTAACATGTTTTTCCTATCCCTGGATGATAAATATTTCAAACGGAGCCATCCACGAGTCATCTGTCTTACAGTAAGACAGCAAGGAGTAATACTGCTCGGAAGAATCCATGTGCTCAGGTGTTGTGACCTCTGACACAGGAAGACTTAAGTATGTTTTCATTTACATGACCAGAGCAGAGCAATTTATGAGATGAATGAGAGTCACATTTCTATAGACAGACTGATGGAAAGAAGGAGGCAGTGATATAATACATAGAGGGAGAGAGATGTGCCCTAGTGACCAATTACCATCTAAGCCTGTTGCATCATTCTAAGGATATACAGTACATTGACTCAGGTGGGGTAGCAGGAAGAAAATAAAATATATTTGTACTCAAACCAAATAAAATAGGCATAAAGGTAATATCTTAATACAGGAAAATGCCAAAGCAAGATACCAGGACATTGAGGCTAAGCCATGAATAAAGGCACATATCCCATTGTCACCATTTGGAAATGAATCCAGACAGTTAAAATTCAAACAGAAATGAACCATGAATTGTACCTCCCTGACAACTAACACCAAAGCTTCACATCGCTAAGCAGTTTATTTCCCAGTGTATCTGTCGGATAATGTAATTTAATAAATATTGATTACATGATTATTTGTGTGCCACACAGTGTCCCCGAAGCAATTTGCAACAAACCTGTGAGATATTCACATCAGAACTGTACTAGGGACACTGTAAGTCAGTGGTCCTCAAACCCTTCCATGGAGGGCCTAGTGTAAGCTGGTTTTTGGTCTTTCCCTTCAATTAGAGCATACTTAGGACCTAGACTGCCAGGTGAGTGGAGATCCTAACCAATTATTGAGGCTTGTACAAGGTAAAAGCGAAAACCTGCATACACCAGGCCCTCCATGGAAGGATTTGGTGTCCCCTGCTGTAAGTCAATGCAAAGATGAAGAAATTGTACGACCCCAATTCCGAAACGTTGGGAGAGTATGGAAAATGCTAATGAAAACAAAGAGGGGTGATTTGTAAATACCCTTTGACTAGTATTTAAACAAAAAACATACTGTATAAAGATAAGGTATTTGGTGTTTTACCTAATCAACTGCATAGTTTATTGACAGAAAATATTTATTTTGAAATTGATGCATGCAACAAGTTACAAAAACGTTGGGTCAGGGGCAATTTAGGACAAATAGTGATGTGACAAGTTGAAATAAGAAGGCAATGTAAAACATGTGAGGCAATCATGTAATCATACTATATAAGGAGCCTCCAAAAAATCTTTATGCAAAGCAGAATACATACATCAACACTGTCCAGAAGCATTGCAGACTCTGGGCGCAGTCTCATCTAAGATGGACAGTAGCACAGTGGAATCTTGGTTTGTGGTCCGTCGAGTCAACATTTCGAATAGTTTTTAGACATAAGAGCTATTGTGTTCTCCGGGCCAAAGAGGAAAAGGACCATCTAAGCTATTATCAGTGTCTGGTCCAACAGGCAATGTCTATCATTGTATGGGGGTGTGTCAGTGCCCATGGTATGGATATCTTGCACATCTGTGAGGACACCATTAATGCAGACAGATATGTACATATTTTGGAGTAACACAAGTGGCCATCCAGATGTTGTCTTTTCCAGGGATAACGCCAAACCACACAGTAAAAACTGCAGTGTTGGTTTTACTGTCCCTAGAAAATAACATATGGTTCCACTCTATTTTGAGTAAAATTAGATTTACTCTGCTCAGAGTTAAATATATTTGAGTGCCTTGTCGTTTATGTCAATCAATCCAATACAATTTATAAAGCTATTTTATCAACAGCAGTCGTCACAAAGTGCTTTGACAGATACCCGGCCTAAACCCCCCAAGAGGAAGCAAAAACAAGAGATGCAGAGTGCTACACAATTTAACTCTGACCGCAGTAAATCATATTTTACTCTATGCTGCTTCCTCTTAGGGGATTTTACGCCACGATGAGTAAAAATCTAACATTCTTACACACATTTTACATGAAACAATGACCGACAGGGAATGACTCAAACACAGGGGTATAAATAATGAGTAGATGAGGGTTAAACCATAAAAGCTGTGGAATGGTAATGACACACACTGGTGATCTATAGCAGTGGTTCCCGACACTCTCCTGAAGGACCACCAGCCAGTTTAGCTTTAGCCCTCAAGATTCACCAGAATCACTGATAAAGGACTTGTTAATAAATAGACAAGTTGAATCAGGTGTGCTACTTCAAACACAAGGACTGGCTGGTGGTCCTCCAGGACAGGGTTTTGGAACCACTGATCTATTGGGTAAATCATGTGATACTGGTGTATGTGAACACAAGAGTGAGGAAACTAGACAACAACAATACACACAGGGAAGAAACGACAACATGTCAGCTTCCCTGAGGGGGTCAACCCTGCATATTGTCAAAGATTAATTAAATTTATTAAGTTAAACATAACAAAATGTGTTAATAATGTGTTTTGAAGTTAGTACAGGGTGAAATTAATTTTCTAATACCTTTTTTTTGTATTTTTACATACTGTCCCATTTGTTTCGGAATTGGGGAGAAACTATATTTTTGTTTCCAACTGAATTCTGACTGATGTTTAAGTATTCATGTTGAAAGACCAAATACTTCAGAGAACAAACACGTATGTCTTGATATATGTGAAACATTGTGGGAAACGGTGGGTTAAATGTATATGTTAACTGATCTTGAAAAATAATTTGCCTGAAGAAGTCCCAGCAGTGTCGAAACGTTGTACCTGTACTAGCTTTTGTGCTATTTATTAAATATGGAAGCTTAATACAGTGTTGCGGATATTATACACTTTTTTACTGATCTTGAAGGACCTTGCTTTCTTCAGACAAAGCTCTGTAACATTTCAATGGATTTTTCACATTTTGTTTTATTATTGATACTGTGTGTTAACCTGATGTGCAGCTTGTAGAAATATTGTAATGGAGAGAGAATTTCAGAAGCCATGTAAAGGCAGAAAATAAACTTGCAGATAAAGAATCTGTTGAATCGAATCATTGCATTTGTCTGTCATCATTGGCATCTTGCTTTGGATGGTATAGAAAAGTTCTCTCCCATCTGTAGATAGTACAGTATGGTAAGTATAGAGAAGATATTGCAGGACAAAAAAAGTGGATTTCTTCTACTGGAATGGCATCAAAGTATTTCAGACATAATAAACTGTGACAGACACCACAGGTACTCTGTGGGTTAATTTCCATTATTAGTTTATAACTCAGCTGGCAATGAGGAAATGAAATCCCAGTCATTTGAATTGAAGACTGTGAATAGAAGGCAGATCAGGTCAGTTCCCAATATGCTGTTTCTGTCAGTGAAGTCTTGCCAATTAGGACATTTGGAGAATTACAAGTCACAACACAAAACTTGGGAAAGAGAGTTGGCACAACACTTGAAAAAAAGGGGTTTTAAAGGTTGAGAGGAAATATGTTCACAATATTTCAGGAGGAATATCTTTTGCATTATAAATGGTATACTGACTAGGTCATTGTACATTTGTCATTAATCTACAATGATACAGACATTCAGGCATTCAGGAAGCTACTGTACATCTGGCATCTGAATACTTTAGATGTGACATAAAGCAGGAATTAAGATCATGTTAAACATATGCACTTGTCCTATCTTTCTTTTGTGATGTGCCACAAATTGTGCTGTTTTCAAACAACTCACTGTTGTGCTGCAGTATGTAAACACACCTGGTGTCAGTGCAAAATACAGAGAAATACATGCAATGATGTGTCATAATCCTGATAACAACTCAGAAAAAACTGAAAGCATTGTTTTGCCTCATTCCAACATTTATTTATATTTCAAAAAGCCTGTGTTTTGTGTATGATTACAATGACTCTCCTTTTTCAGAATTGTGAACATTTTGACTGGTCAAGCTGAAGTTTGTGAACATATTTGCTTCAATACTGTCTTGCAAAACTTCTTGTGTTGGAAAATGTACAGCTGCATTCTTCCTTATCTTACTATTGCATAATGAACGAATATCAACTTGATTTTCAATTTGGGCACAGTACTATCAAAGCCATCACATTTGTTGCGAATGATGATTTGGATATGAAATCTATTTTGTTGACCTGTCAAAGGCTGTTGATATACTGTAACATTGCTCCAAAAATGTAAAGGAACACTTAAATCACACATCAAATCTTGATGAACAAAACATATTAAAGATCAGAATCTTAACGGTATATTGTGTAATTCGTTGAGAACAAAATAATGTAACAACGGTCAACAGAAACCAAAATCATAATGTGTCTCTGTAGTGTGCATGGCCCCCATGTGCCTGTATGCACTCCCGACAACGTCTTGGCATGCTCCTGATGAGACGGCGGTGTCCTGCGCAATCTCCTCCCAGCAGAGATTGACTGGGAAAAAATTCGGCCCGGGACTTTAGATGGAGCGGCCGGCGGTGGGGGGGGGGGTGGCGCGCGCGCGCGTGTGTGCGCGTGCGCTGTATCTGTCGCTCCCCGCGTTCGTCAATCATTCACTCTGGGTTTCTCCTCGTTTGAATATAGAGGAACTCTCTCTTGATTTGACGGCCGGGCCAGAGCGCAGTTTTGCGGATGCAACATCCTGTCTATTTCAGCTGTCACTTGTTTTATGTGACAAATGTGACAGCCCGTTTGGCCCAGAATGGACCGGCCGTTCGGGAAAACTCCCAATCCTCCCGATGGCCAGTCCGCCCCTGCCTCCCAGACCTGGATCAGGGCCTCAGTGTACTCCTGGACAGTCTGTGGCACTATTGGTGTCGGAGGAACCAATACATAACATCCCAGAGGTTCCTAATATGATTCAGATCTGGAGAACGTGAGAGCCAGTCAGCGGCATCGGCATCCAGGAACTGCCTACACACTTTTCATTGTTAAGCTGATGACACATTATTTTACGCAAAAGCATTTACACTCCTGAAATCTGATACCCATAATCTAAGAGGATGATGACAGCTGAATGTGACAACAAGCAAACTCATAATATTGTTTATATGTATAACCAACACTCTATACAGTATAAGCAGACTTAAAGTGAGTTTACTTATAAAAAATATGTTAACTTAGTTCAGTGACTTCCTGGATAGCCCTTGACTAGAGTACCTCAACAAGTGATAATAACTGATTATATACTCTATCAAAGCTGTCTAATCTCCAGCTGTGATTGGAGAGATAATTACTTAGCAGGACACCGGCGATCCAATCAGGACAAGGATGGCCTCATGCCTACTAGACAGGAAGGAAGGGAGAGACCATAAACTGATTGACTATCCTGGAACTTCTGCAATCGGTTTCCATGGTGATGATGCCTTCTTCATGGTCTCCTTGTTGTCCTATTGGCCAGATTCAGAATGAATTACAGCTGTGTTTCTGATTCTAATGAAGAAGTGTTCTTTACATATTATTTGGATTTATGTACATTGGTACAGTTACTTTAAATTTCTTCCCCTGTATTCATTTTTTGAAGCTACAGTACTGTATGCAGAAAATGCTACAAAAAACCCAACACTGATTCCAGCCCACCTGCTCACACACATATTCACACACACACACCTCTACATACACACACAAACACAAGTTCCTTCCTCTGTTCCTCACTCCATAACCATGGTGCTGGTAAGTGTTTTCCTGTAATGTGAAAGGGAGAGCAGTGTGTGGTGAGCTTATGTGAATGCACAATGACCATACATTTACATAACTTCACATTGAAGTCATTTAGCAGAAGCTCTTATCCACAGTAATATCCATTACTGAGTGCATACATTCCCATACCACCCCCCCCCCCCCC
>JACXGM010023205.1:0-16324 GCA_016801145.1 Umbra pygmaea
TTATGACGACATAAGGGGAAAATTTCAGAACAGCACGTTTTAGCTTTCGTTTTCTCAAAGCCGGAGAAAAATACTCAGTGCTTGGTTTTTACCTATCGCAATTTCTAGCCACTGGGGGACCATAGTCAGGCTAGATTAACTAATATTACTGTTAAAAAACCTCATAAATTCAAATTTTCATGCCATGGGACCTTTAACACTAAATGACCTTCCACCTACAGTAGACAACCGGAAACGAGGGATGGACAATAAACCAAGTTCAGCTGATCTAAGGGACCGGGCAGGGCGGTAAGGGTGGAGTAAGTCAGACAGATTTTGAGGGGCAAGACCATTTAATGCTTTAAATGTTAGCAGCAATACCTTAAAGTGGATGCGTGATGCCACAGGTAGCCAGTGAAGTTCATGAAGAAAAGGTGTAACATGAGCATGCCAAGCGGTTGGCCTGCACCTGAGACCTGAGCGTCTCTTTTTATTCATGTTTGATAAATGAGGGCCAATGACTTTAACCAGCTTCAGATCTGCATCTGATACTGATTATGCCTCATTTTGTTGTTATTTTTGTAATGCATTAATCTGTTTTATGTCTGGAAAAAGTTGTACTGTTTAAGAACTTTTAAGCATGTTGTTTGCACTTATTTGTTTCTGATGGACCATTTGGTGGGCTTAGAATGAAGAACAATGTCCCTCCCTAATCTTCGTTTTTGGCTGAACATAAATCATTAAGTGCTCTAAAAAATACAATTATTCACAACATGGGTTAGGTTTGAGTAAAAAATTTGTTTATTATCATTCTAATCCAAATATCAATCAACCTACGTACTGGAGGTTATAATTTTAAACACTGGTCTATGAATAAGGCTTTATTGTGTTACATAGGCATTTAGACACACAAAAGTTTTCTGGTGGAATGTTAAGCTCAAGTCTAGAAGGTCGCATAAGTCATGATGCCAAACATGAATCAGAGTAATTTCAGGTATTGCACATCTTTAGCAGACCACTCAAAAATCCACTAGAATGCAGGAAATCACATTACTTAATCCAAAATTTCCTGGGGATGGACCTTCAGCTATGTCTGCTTCACAGAATGTAACTAATATTGTCCATCTCCAATAGGCTGCCCCTATCAACGGCTTTGGGCCTCCCCACACAACCGTAAATCTCAGAATTTCTCCCAAATTACGTTCTCAGGAAACTATTTTGAAAACCTAAATTACATTATATGCCAACATATTTAGGGTGTTTTTACGTTTGAACTGCACGTTTTGTTATTAGGCTATATTTGTACTTCTATTACGTTGCTCTGGTACATTTTGTTTAGCGGATTTATGCGAGAACATTTCATACATTCCATAGCGTTCAAAATTATATTGCAACATTTATAGTTAAGGTTAGGTAGGAGGACACTAACGGTTAAGGTTAGGCATGAGGTTACTAATGGTTAAGGTTAGGTATGACGTTACTGAGGTTAAGGGTAGAATTAAGGTGGGGTTAACCCAGGGTTAACATTACAAAAACCGACAATTGCGTGTCTGCATGACGCAAGCAATGTAGAACAAAACACACACAAACTGCCGGTCTGGATTTGAACTCGCGAACACTGGCATGCAAGTCGCGGATTTATACGCCCATCCACCATCCCCGACATCCGCCCTAGCAAAAACTATGCTATTTACATGCTATGTCATGATCTTCATATGTTTATATTGAACGTTATTCGAGTGTTCAACTTAGTTCCCTACAAACGTAATTTACCCTCGCATACGTTCATATTTGACATATTTCGGTTTTACAAAATAGTTCCCTCAGAACGTATTTAATGTGATTTAGGGCTGCTCCACAAACCACCAGAATGCAGGGTACAACATGGGTACAACATCAAATGAATTACAATTCTCTGTCACCCCTGACAAAATCTCACTACAAAGTTTTTTGAGAAGTTGGCAGCTCTGAGAATGTACTATCTATCTTAGTCTAATCTCAGACGCTGTTACTGCCCTAGTACAATGCAATAATTAGGTCATATATTAAATGTATTCAGCACAGCATAGTTTTTCATAAGATTACTTAGACTTTGCATGCATCCTACCAGAGATGGTGTATTAAATAGCCTACACTTAGCTACACATATGCATTTTTTTAATGATAGAGTAATTAGCAAACAAATGTGTATATATAGCTTGTTGAATAGGATTATGGTAGCAGTGTCCATATGGGTCTAGTTTAATCTAATACTGTATGTTTCTTGTTTATGAAAACAGTTAGCTACCCATTATTGTGATAAAGTGTAAAACACTGGTCATACAGAACTCAACTGTTATTGTCATTTTCTTTTAACTTGATATCTCAAATTCAAAGACACACAGGGCCATGAAGGAGAAAGGATGTCTCAAATTAGGGTCTCAGAGTTGTTGATAACAGGCCAGCTCCCTGTCAACAAAGGTGTGATGTGACCTAAAGCAGAAGGTAGGATATACAGTATATATATATAACTAAACAAACTCTGGCACCACCACCACTAATGCATGGCTATTGTTAACTCGGTACACGTGTGTGTCTTTAAACAAACTTAGGCAGCCCCATCACCACCAGGCTGCTGCTTCCCTCTCCACACCACCCTCAACCCTCCTCAGCTATGCAGGGTATCCTGCACTGTGTGAACTTTACTGGTCAGGAACGCTGTTAGTGAAGCAAATTAGTTACATATTTCCAGGGTTGATGTTAATAGGGCTACAGTGGAGCCTATGTTAAGTATTCACTTGAGTTTCATTCTCAGGAGAGTTGGCATTCAATTACTGTTTCGCCACACTGGACACCCAGACTCGGAGGAGGCCTAGAACACGTTAGACAAGCTCAAAGGTGAGGGTGAGGAAGGTGCAGGATACAAGGGACAAACTAGACTCTAACATCAGTCGTATAATAGAATCTGTTGACTTGCCAGGAGATGCCCCTGTCCAACACCCTGCTGCACCTACCAAGCTTGCTGCATCTTCAGTCTTGCTTTTTGTCACTGTCCAGCGCCCTACTGGTGGAGCTCACCCTGTCTCTAGCCCCTGCACAGTCCTGCCTCATCCCACAATGCTTCCTGTTGCTGCCACATCAGTGGTTGCTACTGACAGATATTTACATTGTCCCCAACTGACATAGCCCTGCTTGTTAATAAACTTCCTGCTGAGACTTCAACAGGCCCTCAAACACCCTCTCCTTAGGAACATTGGTAAAGAATTTTGTTGTGCTGTTTTAGTATGTTTGTCATGATAAGACACAAGTATAGTAATGTCAAAGCCTCCAATCAAAGCATATATTTTTCAATCAGTAGAAAAGCACAGTGACAGGCTAGGTCCATGTGGACATGTCTGAATAGCTGCTCTCTCACGAAGGACAATGTCATGTTTGTAGAGAGCACCATGCAGTGTATGTTTGGAGTTAGCATTAGTGGCCTGACTACTGCCGTGTGGTTTATTAATTGTTCTTCTGTCAGAGCAGCTGTTTTTAAATTAAAAAAATATCCTGTGGCCAGGTGAAGGATATTTGTTGTTTTTGTGGTAATGTCTTAACAAATCCGTAAAACTCATGAAGATCTAATTGCAATTCTAATAGAATCTGGTTGACGTTAAGGGTATAATAGGCTGCCAACACATTAGGTAAATTTATTTTGTTCTAAGTTATATTACCATTTATTACCATCTCCTACCAACACATCTAGTGAATTTATTTAATTCACAAGTAGATTACCATTCATTAAACAGGGGGTCACAATTCTCGGCGGGTCACAGTTTTCGGCAGACACTGCCGAATTCTGTGACCCCTTGTTTTTCCACATTTAGTTTTAAAGATATACTATATCCATACTATTTTAGTGTCCCTCTCTCTCCTACCAACACATCTAGTGAATTTATTTAATTCACAAGTAGTGAATTTATTTAATTCACAAGTACATTACCATTCATTAAACAGGGGGTCACAATTCTCGGCGGGTCACAGTTTTCGGCAGACACTGCCGAATTCTGTGACCCCTTGTCTACCCACATTAATTGCTAAAAATACACTATATCCATACTTTTCTAGTGTCCCTCTCTCTCCTACCAACACAGCTAGTGAATTTATTTAATTCACAAGTACATTACCATTCATTAAACAGGGGGTCACAATTCTCGGCGGGTCACAGTTTTCGGCAGACACTGCCGAATTCTGTGACCCCTTGTTTTCCCACATCAATTGTTAAAGATATACTATATCCATACTATTTTAGTGTCCCTCTCTCTCCTACCAACACATCTAGTGAATTTATTTAATTCACAAGTACATTACCATTCATTAAACAGGGGGTCACAATTCTCGGTGGGTCACAGACACTGCCGAATTCCGTGTCCCCTTGTCTACCCACATTAATTGCTAAAAATATACTATATCCATACTATTTTAGTTTCCTTCTCTCTGCTACCAACACATTTATTGAATTTATTTCATTCACAAGTACATTACCATTCATTCAACAGGGGGTCACAATTCTCGACGGGTCACAGTTTTCGGCAGACACTGTCGAATTCCGTAACCTCTTGGTTTCCCACAATAATTGTTAAAGATATACTATATCCATACTATTTTAGTGTCCCTCTCTCTCCTACCAACACATCTATAGAATTTTTTTCATTCACAAGTACATTACCATTCATTAAACAGGGGGTCACAATTCTCGACGGGTCACAGTTTTCGGCAGACACTGTCGAATTCCGTAACCTCTTGGTTTCCCACAATAATTGTTAAAGATATACTATATCCATACTATTTTAGTGTCCCTCTCTCTCCTACCAACACATCTAGTGAATTTATTTAATTCCCAAGTAGATTACCATTCATTAAACAGGGGGTCACAATTCTCGGCGGGTCACAGTTTTCGGCAGACACTGCCGAATTCCGTGACCCCTTGTTTTTCCACATTAAGTTTTAAAGATATACTATATCCATACTATTTTAGTGTCCCTCTCTCTCCTACCAACACATCTAGTGAATTTATTTAATTCACAAGTACATTACCATTCATTAAACAGGAGTCACAATTCTCGGCGGGTCACAGTTTTCGGCAGACACTGCCGAATTCCGTGACCCCTTGTCTACCCACATTAATTGCCAAAAATACACTATATCCATACTTTTCTGGTGTCCCTCTCTCTCCTACCAACACATCTAGTGAATTTATTTAATTCACAAGTACATTACCATTCATTAAAGAGGGGGTCACAATTCTCGGCGGGTCACAGTTTTTGGCAGACACTGCCGAATTCCGTGACCCCTTGTCTACCCACATTAATTGTAAAACATATACTATATCCATACTATTCTAGTGTCCATCTACCACCTTGGTTTTTAACAACTGACCCAGTCTCCCCAAGAAGAGCTGGTGTAGGATCTAGTTTCTCTCGTGTATTTGTTTTGTGTCAGGTGTCTATGTATCTTTTTATCATATTACTAGTCACATGTGTTTGTCCAGCCTATAGATCATTCTTAATCAGCACTAGTTGCATCCACTCATGTCGTCATTTGTATATTTACGTCTTGTTTGAGTGTATGTCAGCTCTGGTTCATTTGTGTATTTACGTCTTGTTTGAGTGTACGTCAGCTCTGGTTCATTTGTCTATTTACGTCTTGTTTGAGTGTATGTCAGCTCTGGTTCATTGTTGCGTGTAGATCATAGATTGTATAATTAAGGTGTAGATCTGTGTTGTGTGCAGATTATTATATAATTACTGAAATGCATTTTGACCAATCAAGGTCCTTTTGATTTATATGTCTGTTTTTCGTATTGAACACTGTGTTCCTTCAGTGTACTCCTTTGTGTTTGTCTCATCTCCTTCCCACACCACAGGACTTGTTACATCAACTTGTTTTAGTTCAATGTTTTTATTACAGAAATTAAATAATAAAAATAAAATAATAATGTTCACCGCCATTTGTCTTTTGACCTTAAATCTATATAAATATTCTGCTGAACATACCTAACTTAGTAAATAATAAAATGTCACAAATTCCCTTACTATACATCTTTTCCGACCCTGCTTTCTGAACCACTTGATTTCATTCAATGTTTAATAATAGGGTTTAAAATAATCAAAATCCCAAATATTCACGCTAGTTTTCAAAATAAAGTATATTAATATTCTGTTTATCAGTCCCACTGTTACAGTTTTTCACAATTGCTAAAACACTAAAAGTGAATGCTCAGCCCAAAGCGTCGAAACCGTAACGTTTGCATGCATTTGGTACACTCAGGCACCAAATGAATAAACACAATGTCGGCATGGCACAGTAAACAATTCTGTAACACACGGTGCAAAACACTACACACATTGTGCATGTGTTACACACTTTGGCCAATGATGAAACACTCTGCAGTCAGGACGTCCATTCAATAGTTAAAACACACACGACATTAGCAATCAGTCACTGTATATAATTCAGGTATAAGCACCTATCCTGAGACAATCGTGAATATGGAGGCTGAAGGACCAAGGGGAAGGAGAAGATGAGGAAGAGACGGGAAGAGGGAGAGGAGAATGAAGAAGAGACGGGGAGGGAAGGCGGAGAGGAGATAGAGGAAGAGACTCTGGTAAAAACCAGACATCAGGACTGATCCACGGGTGGATATGCCAAGCCTGGCGATGTTTTCTCCATTGCCTTGCAATAGCTATCCTGTTTTGAAGGAACCACCAGTGGAACCACCAGTTGCATCCATCACATGCAATCTGAAAAATACAAGGCGAAGTAGGTTTTTAATGTTTTCAATATTTTTTATAAATACTTATCAAATCAGCTTACATGTAGGTTATTAAAACACTACATTTAAACACATTTAAAGAATGCCGTCTCTAGTATTTACTCATAAAACGTCTGACCACATAGTTGTTTGTTTCAGAGAACACCACTACTAGCTAAGATCACTAGGAGTAACCACTACATTTATGTCTTCTGTTGTGAAAAGAAAGTAACCACAAAATCAACAGTGTGTGTGTGAGCGGGTGTGAGCACATGTAAGCATGTTATGGAAGACATAGCAAAACAAAATTGAACATGGGGTGGATGATGGTTCATTTTACGAACAGATTTCCAATCTTTGCTGAATCATGTTTTATAAGGTCTACAGTTTTAAAGAAAGACAAAACAATACAAAGTAATATTTAACAACATATAACAATAATTTCTATGCATTCTAAGAAAAAGATATCTAGCTGAACTTTTTGTCACACACTCCATGTAGAGACTCCTTTTTTGTGCTACATTGTATTTTAAACTTATTGGTTATTGTTTTGATAATTTATCATTATAAGGAAAAATCTCCCACATTACCAACATCTTTTGAAAATTTCATGTCAATAGCACCTTTGGAAATATATTTACTGAGAAAGATTGTGACGTGTTCAATACTTATTTCACCTGCTGTATATGTCTACTGATTTCTCTGCTGGATAATTTTAATAACAGCAAGTTACTACAATTAATGATTTACCCATTCATGTTGAGATCCAGCATCCACGAGGATACCCTGCTCTCCCCAGCACATGCACACCATGCTGAGATCGTCTTTCCAATTATCATAGTAGGAAAAAATAAAAATAAATCTTAACTACATTCTGCAACAAAACCTAACATTTCACAAATTTGCTAACCTATAGATGTCAATTTGTTGGTCTTTACACTCTATTCCATTGACTAAGCTGTAAATTGTCGTTCATGAACAAATACAGTTTTTAATGAAAATTAAACATTATAGTCTTGCATATCAAAGAGTAAAAGCTATAACTTATATGTTTTGTCATATATCTTTTAAATATACTTTTCCTGAATTGGACCACATATGAATTTCTATGGTATAAAGTGCTCCTTATGAATAAATGTTATCACAGACACAATTACATTCAAACTACAATACTATTCAGTGGTACCCAATTCCTTCAGGAGAGTCATTGCTATGTCCTTTCTTAAGATGTTAATTGATTCCTTGCTTGGGCAGAAGTTGCTCTCTCTGTCTACAAGGATGTCTTCTGAAAACAATTTTTTATTGTTGTGTCCTTGGGCAAGACACTGTATTGAAATATAATGACATATACACTGCTCAAAAAAATTAAGAAAACACTAAAATCACACTTTGCTCTTCATGACTGAAACATATTAAAGATTAAAATATTTACTGTACATCCCTGATACTAAATCTAGCCCTCAAATTCAGGTCTATTTAGTTTTTTCATTGCAACACTCAGTGACAACACTGAAGAAATGATACTTTGCTACAATGTAAAGTAGTGAGTGTACAGCTTGTATAACAGTGTAAATGTGCTGTCCCTTCAAAGTAACTTAACACACAGCCATTAATGTCTAAACCGCTGGCAACAGAAGTGAGTACAGAAACCATGAACCAAGTCCGACCCAACGTAGAACAGAAAACCAACAGGCTCCAGCCCTCATCGTGTAAGATTTGAGTATTCACGCTACACATTGCATACAAAATAACGTAAGAATGGAATTTGGAAACCAAAATCCACAACCGATTTAGGGCTGGATTCAAACTCACATCAAAAATTCAAGCAAACACTTAAAATCACAGGCTGTGCTTGCATGAATTTGATCACGGGAAATTACAATGTGACTCAGTACTGTGTATTCCCCACACGTGCCTGTATGCCCTCCGGACAATATCTGGGCATGCTCCTGATGAGACAGCGGATTGTGTCCTGGGGTTTCTCCTCCCCAGACCCGGATCAGGTGCTCCTAGACAGTCTGTGGCTCTATTGTGTGGCAGATGCAACGATACGTAATGTCCCCGAGGTTTTCAATAAGATTCAGTTGTGGGGAACATGAGGGCCAGTCAATTGCATCAATGTTGTTCAGCCTACACACTCTGACCACATGCTACCAGGCATTGTCCTGCTCCAGGAGGAACCCAGGGCCCACTGCAACAGCGTCAGGTCTGACAATGGGTCTGACTATTGCATCCCTGTTCATAACAGCAGTCAGCAAAAGCATCAAATGCTCAGTGTGAACCTGCTCTCATCTGTGAAAAGAGCGGGGCACCAATGACAGACCAGCCAATTCTGGTGTTAACTGGCAAATGTTAGTCGAGCAACACGATGCTGGACTGTTATCACAGGTCCCAATAGAGGATGTTGGGCCCTAACGCCACCCACATGGAGTCTGTTTCTGATACTTTGGTCAGAAACATGTATAACAAGAGCCTGCTGAAGGTCATTTTATAGGGCTCTGGCAGTGCTCCTCCTGTTCCTTATCACACAAAGGAGCAGATACCGGTCCTGCTGCTGTGTTGATGCCCTTCTATGGCTCTGTCCAGGTCTCCTTGTGTAACGGCCCGTCACCTGGTATCTCCTCCATGCACTTGAGACTGTATGGGCAGACAAAGCTAAACGTTGTCGAACACCACATATGGACGTGACATCCTGGAGGAGCTTGACTACTTGTGCAACCTGATTGGGATGCAGGTACTGTCTCAACAGTAGTGAAAAGCAAAATGCTAAACTGAAGAATAATCAGTCAGGAAGGATAGAGAGAGAGCCCTTTTATGTGGCCATCACCTGTAAAACCATTCCCTTTTTTGAGGTTGTCTTACTGTTGCTTCTCCAGTGCACCTGTTGTCACTTTCATTTGAACCAAAACAGATGCCATTGATTCATATTTGCATATTACTCCTAACAGGAGAAATTGGTGATCATCAGACTCAGTGGCTTAGGCTTTAGACCACTGAGCCACAGGGGGACCTCCATACAGTATATTTATATTTCATATAGTTAATATATTCACATTTATAAAAATATAATATTCAACCTCTTCAAATAACAGCATTTTTTATAAACTGTAAATACAGACAACTTTTACTTTAAAATCTATATACTTTATACTGAATATGTGCTAAGTGCATATAATAAATCAAATTCACTGTCAAATAGTAGCTGTTCTGTACAGACCTTGCAAACAAAAACACCACATGATGTGGCGTCTGACTGCATCGGGTGACTGACAGTATCACAATGCCATTTGGAAACGTTGCATCCTTTGCTTCTCACGAAGGCTCTTAGGACAAATATGTCCATCTAAAAATAAACATAACTTTTCTTTATAGGTTTTTTAGACAGGTTTTCAATTTACAATTGTACAATTGTATTTGTGTTTTGTATATATTAAATATATTGAAATGTTACATATTGGTCTATTTGTTCTTTAATACTTTCTATAAACATAGTAATATAGATCGCATAGGACTCTAAAAACAGTTATGACATTATTATAAAATGTAACTGCTTTAACCTACGTACACTATACATCCACCATGTTTTCATCAAATACAAACTTTTCTTTTAAATAGCGACTAACAAAATTGAAAACAACTTCAGATTGTTTTGGTCAAAAATATTTGTGATCACATTAAATAATCACTTAATATTGTATACTTAACTGTAAAAAAACAAGATATTACACCTTGAATAGTTTACGTCAAAATTAAAGACACACCTTGTTTTTTCAAGACACTTCTTGACTTTCATTTTTGACTCGCTCAGTTGATCCATTAGATTTGATTTTTTTTGTGATAGATAGATAACCTGAATTGTTTTTTGATATAGCACAGAAAGACATGAAGTTACACAAACATACATACCTTTGTACAAAAATAAACACCATCTTGGCTAGTCATGCATATACTAACCGCAAGTGTCCAGTAATGATTTTCATTTATTATGCCCAAGATCAGGTTGTAGTTAGTTGGATCAAGATAAAACAGAGGAAAATATAAGGAATTAATACGATTTTTGTCGGTAAGCATTATCTATGCAGGAATATTTTTATAATTGTAAATTCCTTAATTTTGAACTGAAGCTTGACATACCTTCCCCAACGTGTGATATGAGCCTTGCCATATTAGGCTCATAGTGAAAGATTCAATAAGTAAAGCTTTTCCTGCCTCTTTAGCATTGTATCTCCTCACCAATATGCTCACGTATGCATTTAATACCTTGGGTGGATAAAACAATGCTTGATGACCAGTATTTAATGATTTTTCAAAATTTAGAATGTGTTTTCATATGCATTAATCGCCAAGCGCAGAAAAAAGCTCTGAATACAAGCATTCTAAAACATCAAATGTATGTATAATTATTTGGACAGCTAACCATTTCTGAAAGTTATAAACAATGCAGGCTGAAATGAAAGAACACAAGTTAATACAACTCATTGCTTATATTTTAATAGATTTAGAATGCTGTATACCTCACTTTCAAGCTCCCTGTCAGGAGCAAGTCGTTCGATGTCCCAGTAATTAATTTTGTACGGCCCAATTTTGGACAGCAGCACATGGCTTCTGTCACCCGACCAAGCTGCTTCAACATCTGAAACGATATTGCACATTTTTATACATATTTAAATGTTATTTTGGAAAAACACAGTATTTAAATTTATTAAATTGGATTTGTTTGAATATGTGATCACTTTATGTTGTCCAAACAGAGACATTATAATAAATGCATTATGGCAGATAACATTTTTCACTACTTACATTTGTTATAGTTAACTAATCCTGTTTGGGCAGGCGATGTTGGTGTTGGTCCTGTTTTGGGTTGCGATGACGGTGTTGGTCCTGTTTTGGGTGGTGATGTTGGTGTTGTTCCTGTTTTGGGTGGCGATGTTGGTGTTGGTCCTGTTTTGGGTGGCAAGGATGGTGTTGGTCCTGTTTTGGGTTGCGATGATGGTGTTGGTCCTGTTTTGGGTGGCAATGATGGTGTTGGTCCTGTTTTGGGTGGCGATGTTGGTGTTGGTCCTGTTTTGGGTTGCAATGATGGTGTTTGTCCTGTTTTGGGTGGCGATGTTGTTGTCTGTGGATCCTTGGAGCTTCTTCGGTGTATGGTACCAAGTGGTCCAAGCTTATTTTTTCAAATAAGATCCCTTGTGAATTCTGCAGATCAGCATTTTTGCCCTGTAGTTGAACAATCGTGAAAGGACCTAGAAGGTCCCTATCCAACTTTCCCCCCGTTCTTTGCTGGCTCTGACGGTTTTGTCTGAGAACCACGTCCCCAACAGAGAATATGTGTTTCTGAGCACAACCAGATCTTTTTCTGTCCTTGGATTTCTCTGAAGACGCTTGGGTATTAGCCCTTACGTTTTAAAAAATCCTGTCCTGCAACTGAAGACCAGGGAAAATGACCTACTCCAGTAGCATGTCTTCGATGGCTCCATTCACCTATTGATTAAAAGTATAAGTGGATATGCGGAAGAACACATAGCTCTTTTGTGAAGTTCTAATTTTTTAAATTAGACAAACAGTATTTTTATGTTTTATCAAACCAGATTGAAGGAGCGTGCACTTCCTTTAGAAAAATCCATACATATTAATTATTAATATGAATAATGAAGATATTCACTTATAATACAGTGCTTTTAAAGTATAATAAACTGTTACCAAGAACCTATCCTGAAAATGGAGACATGCACTCTTACTGTTATTTCTGTGTGAAATGAAATGTCTATAGTAATTTTCAGGGGTAAAATACTTATGTAAGATTAAAATATGTGTAGTTCAGTACATGTAGACTATAACTAATAAGTAATTGAAAATGAAATAGTGTTCTCAAAGAAATACCTACCTCAAAATATTCAGGTACTTTGGAGGGTTAGCGAGCCTCTCGTCCAAACATCAAGTAATATGGTGAATAACGTGTTGTCGTTTGCATTTTGGTCCTCAGCCCGAAGACAACAGCGTCGAGATAGTCATCTTAGGTCTCAGGATTTTCAAGGCAAAGTTTACTAAGAGCCCTGAAAGTTGTTAATGTTTAATATATTTTATATAGAAACAGACAATTCTCAAAATAATTCATTTTCAAAATAATATAGGCATTTATTGCTTCGAAACTGATGGCACATTATCAAATAGCTTATGTTAACTTTGAGATAACAAATAAGTACCTCTGTATGGTGCCATTCATTTTCTCCACCAATCCATTGGTTTGTGGGTGATAAGGGAAGCAGAGGCTACGTGTAATGTGAAGGAGATAACAAACTCTCTTGTTGATCTGTGATAAAATGTTAGAAATATCCATGTGTTAAACTTAAACATTCACATATATCAAAAAGTATGAATATACCTAAACTAGGTCTGGGACGATATGCCTATCGCGATGCAATATGCACTCCAGAGCCCATTCGCCTGGCAACAGTACATAATGCCCTCAACACGAACTTGGATATTTCATTTCAAACTAATAGTGCTAGTTTTATTTCATTGCAATTAACATTGTGAATTCATTGTAAAGCTAATAAATTGTAACCAAATTCAATTGTATTGTTTGTAAAGATGTAATAAGAGTATGTGATAGCAAAAATGGCACATTTAACATGTAACTGATTATTAAAAACAAATGACAAAGAAGTTGTACACAATTTGATTGAATTTATTGTCGGTGTCTCGTGTAAAAAAACATGAGTACATTTGATACTCATTCACTAGTCTGTTGTTACCCAAAATAGACTAATTGTAACAACACATGAACATGGACCCACTACCTATCTATGAAATGAACAAACAATGATTATTATAATGAATGAGGAGCGCTATTATTTTTAAATGAAATATCCAAGTTCATGTTGCAGGCATTATACTGTTGCCAGGCGAACGGGCTCTGGAGTGTATATTGTATCACAATACGCATATTATCCCAGCCCTAACCTAAACACAGATTGAGTAAAGGAAACATTTAAATATAAAGTCACCCATATATACACCTGATTGACAAACTCCCTGCCTTGATCTGTTAAAATTCTTTTTGGTGCTCCAAACATGTAAAATGTTTATACAGTGCATGCAGTTGCTTCCTCCGCAGTTTTATTTTGAATCGGGAACGCCATCACCCATTTGGTAAAGTAGTCAACCAGAACACAAATATATTGATTCCCCTTTGATGTTTTTGTCAATTTGCCAACAAGGTCCATGCCAACCAGCTCCCAAGGTTCTTTGACCTAAAGAAACATTAAGGAAATGTTTGTTATCCAACCATTTAGATGTAAGTGTAACATTCCCCAGTTCCTCTTCCCTGAGAACTACATCTTCCCCTTCCTAGACTGATCAGATCTACAATTCCCATAACTCGGACTCAATCACCCAAATTCCATTCACCTGCTCTCACCCAGTCAGTATATAAGACACACATACACCATTGCCTCTTCGCAAGGTATTGTAAGTACATTTTCTTCTTTCTATTGAGCATTTTTTCTTGGATTGTTATTCTGGCCTGACCCGTGCATTGTTTATTCGATATTGTGTTTTGGATATTCCTCTGTACCATCGCCTGATCTATTGTCTATCCTTGGTTTTGAAAATCCTGCCTGCCTGAGATCCTGATCCGTGTTCCGACCTCCGCCTGGTATACTGCCTGCTTACTGGTTACTACCCTGTATAAAATCAACATTGTTGTTCTTTTTACCTCTTGGGAGTTAATCGTTACAGTAAGAACATTTTTAAAGCAAATTAATTTAATTTCAGATTCAGACATACAACAATCGGTGTGAATATCTCCTTGTGTTTAATGTGGATTTTCTTGCCCTGACATTCAGGACGCTGTGTTACCTTCAGACAAAAAATAGTGAAAAAAAGCTATATATATATATATAAAAGTCTATATTTGTAATAGCCAGGTTTAGATCATGGTCAAGGCATTTCTGAATATGCACAACCCCCAACCTAGGGTGAGGTGATTTGGTATGGCGCCGCCCAGGGAAGGGGTGCTGGAATTTATAATAATAATAATAATTTAGAGCATTGTACGTTGGCACGTTGCACTCCAGTGACTCTCCGTGTGCAGATATTTGTTCAATGTAATCCTGCTGTACATACAGATTAAAAGCTTCCAAGCAGAGCAACTGCTGTTTCAAAATTTGCACTGATGCTGTGCTTGGAGGAATAATGTGAGCGCCCTTTACCATGCTGCATTTGTGTGTAGTTGTTCACATGGAAGGGTCGGGGGAGACTAGACAGGGTGAAAGGAGATGAGGAAGGTCCAGGGTAGATGGGGAAGTGTTAAGGGAGAGGGGGACAGGTCAGATGGGAATTCAACAGGACAAATTAAAAGGGGATAAAGACATGTAAAAGCCAGAAATATATATAATGCCGAATGACATTAAAGTAATTTCCAACAAATTTCTCGGACTTCACATGTGCAAGTTTAGTGTATTAAGTATTAATTCACGGAAAAAAATATATACGCAAAACTTTTGTATTTGCCCCAATTTATCATGAGCTGAACTCAAAGATCTATGTACATCTTTCAATGTACACAAAAGGCCTATTTAGCTGAAATATTGTTCACAGACCTGTCTAAATCTGTGTTAGTGAGCACTTCTTCTTTGCCGAGATAATCCATCCACCTCACAGGTGTGGCATATAAAGTTGCTGACTACACAGTTACATGTAGTTACTTACCACAATTCCTTCCACTTACATTATGTATTTACACTGTAACGATGGGTTGTTACACTTTCTTACAATATTTGTTACAGTGTACTTATGAATGTAATTACATTGTAACAAGGACCCCTAAAATGAAGTGTTACACCCTTGTTTGCTAGTTGTACTAGAGGTGCAAATAATAGGGGAGAGCACTATAAACTATTTTAAATATCCATAAATACTTTTAAACATGACTGAACCAGTATTCACACATTTAAATCTGAAATACCTTGAATAACATATTGTTCTGCACGCCTACAGAGGATAAATCTCTTCTGCTTTTCGGCTTTCTCTGGATATCGTCCGTGTGTTTTGAACATTAATATTTCTCTGTACATAATAGGATCCATGATCTTGGAATAATAAAAAAGTGAAGAATAGAAAATGTGTGTCAATAGTAATTTGTCATATATTAAATGTACTTCAAATTTAATGAATTAATACTTTTTTGAGAAATCATAAAGTATACATTCCTTAAATTACATAGTAGCCGAAATTTAAAGTGCCTATGTTTTGTTTTACCTTGTCAAGATATTTGGGTAACACTTTACAATAACAGTACATGAATAATCATGTATTAATACCTGAATTAATAATTACTTTACAATGAACTAATGATGAGTTAGGACATGTAATAATGAAGAACTAACCTTTACTACGACATGAGTCATATGAATTCCTGCATGAATAACACCATCTGAACTACACGTTAGTACATGCTTGTTAATTAATGTATTAATTAACACTTTGGGGTAAACTATATCAGAAGATGTATTAAAAGGGTACAATGTAAAATTGTTCATAGATTTGCCACCAGCAACTGACACAGACATT
>JACXGM010023206.1:0-16323 GCA_016801145.1 Umbra pygmaea
TAAGCAACTAATTGTGTATTTTAAGGGTAGGGGTAAGTTTAGAATATGTTTTAGGGTAATGGTTAAGGTTAGGTTTAACATAAGGGGAATGGTTAAGGTTAGGGTTAGGGTTAGTAGATAGTTTGTTAAAATGTTGTTGACAGTATGCAGATAATATGTAGAGCATCTAGAGATGGACTCTCAAAATAAAGTGTTACCTGATGTTTGTTAATTATGGTTTAATTGAGATAATAATATTGATCCATCCAGGCACTTCGATAAGAGTTGCAGAGTACACAGCTAGCGAGATATAAAATACACACTATAGTATATGGAGAGCCTACGTGCTCTTGCCAGTGACACGAAACGTTGAAAGTTAAACATACACAGAAATTATACTTACAACAAACTAGCGGAACTCACTTGTCACAACGTCTTTTGTAGCACCTGGACAGATCACAAATAAATATCTCAACGTGTAAACAGGCAAACAGCATCAATGAACAACAGCTCTCTTCAGTTAGGTTGCCCATTTATACTGAATACAAGCTAGCTAATAGAACATGGCTACATGAGATATCAACAGAGTTATGAGATCCCAGCCTAACCTAGCCTATACCCTATCTAGCAACTACCCAACTGGAGGAGCCTTCGAAACTTAAAGGGACCTTACACTAAACACAAATAAAAACACTATAACTGAAAAATACATGCTATGCAGGCACGTGCATAGGTAGGGCTCAACCAATGCAGAGCACAACCTATGCAGAGCACATGCCCTTTTTGCCCTTTTACTCTGAAGTGGCCTTTTTTTTGGTGGTGGTGTTTTTTTCTTCTTTTCTTCACGTGCCACCTGAGATTTTTGAGCAAAGTGGATTTTCTTTTTAATATCTGTATTTGCGGGCACATGTTTGCATGTGTTGTGCACACTGTGCCTCCTTAAAAAAAATTGGTGCATGACGCTTCTGTGTTATGTTAATAATTTTAAATAATTGTTAATTCAAGGCTGTTATTATGCTCATATTAGCTATCTAGTCTAGCTAATTTTTCTATTTACAGTATAGTATTATGTACTCTCGGCTCATCTTCCCATGTATAAATGTAGTACAGTAATGTAGTAGTAAAAAGACATTACAGAATCAGATCACTGTGAAATCTTTATATATTTTCATGCAGAATGTAACTCTTTTTTTGAATTACCTATTTCTAAAAAGGAGGTGTATTCAGGATAATTCTGGGTGTATTGCTATCTTGAAGAAAGTGATCACGCCATTGACCAACAAAAACCTGGTCTAAAGTCAATGGTGCAGCATGTTCTTGTTATTTTAACAGCAAATATGTCACTTCAACTAGGCTTATGCACAGTGCGTGCACAATTGCTTGTTGCACACACAGGGAAGTGCAGCAGCAAACAAATTATACTAATAATACAAAATAGTATAGCACAGGAAGTGATAATGCTGTGCGCCGTAGAGGATGGTCACATGGACAATGGCTCTGTTCACTCTATGCAAGTTTTGGCTTATTATTGTTTTGTTAGTTTTTATTTCTGCAAGTTCTGCACTGTCGCTCATACATTATGACCAAGTAGCACTTTTGGACATACGTATTTCACTGGATACAGACTTTTTTTCCACTTACCGGAGCGATTATTGTGATTCCACTATCCTGCCGTCGACCTGTTTACTCATTCGCAGGCAGCGAAGGAGAAAGAAGATGGGGCAAACGTGCCGGTATTCTGTACAGATCTCGAACGAGATACTGCAATCCACCGTTACCGAGCATTTTACTTGCAAATGTTCAATCACTTTACTAACTTCCAGCGGGACATTGCAAACTACTGCGTGCTAGCGTTCACTCTAACGCCAGCTGGTGTTTCCATCTACCGGCAGGACAGAACCTTGGAGTCAGGTAAACTAGGAGGCGGAGGGGTCTGCATTATGGTTAATTCTCTCTGGGGTTCGGATGCTACAGTTATTTCAACACACTGCTCACCGGACCTGGAGTTACTAACTGTAAACATACGTCCCTTCTATCTTCCCCGGGAGTTCACGTCCGCTATAATCACAGCAGTCTACATACCCCCGCAGGCGGATAAGGCACGCGCGCTTGAGGAAATATATGGGATAATAAGTGGCCTAGAGGACGCTCACCCTGAGTCAGTTTTTATTGTTGTTGGAGACTTTAACAGGACAAACATGAAAGAAATGCTGCCCAAATTCCACCAGCACATTGCTTTTCACACACAGGGTGATCAGACTCTTGACCATTGTTATTCAACGATCCGCAACAGCTTCAAACCCATCCCTTGACTTGCCTTTGGAAAGGCAGATCACATCTCCATTCTTCTCCTCCCATGCTACAGACAATGTCTTAAACAGGAAAAAATGGTTTTTCGAGCAGTCCAAAAATGGAGTGAGCAATCCATCACCACTCTCCAAGACTGCTTTGAAACCACAGACTGGGAGATGTTCCGTGTTGCAGCTGGTGACAACATTGATGAATAAACTGACTCTGTTTCAGCATTCATCACCAAGTGCATAGATTATGTCGTTCCACGGGTCAATGTCAAGACCTTCCCCAACCAAAACCCCTGGGTTAACGGTAATGTCAGTGCAAAGCTTGCAGCACGGTCCTCTGCCTATAACTCTGGGGACCTGGAGGCTATGAGGAGGGCCAGATATGACCTACGGAAAGCAATCAGAGATGCTAAAAGAGGCTACAGGGACAAATTGGAGTCTAACTACAACAGCTCCGACCCCAGGCGCATGTGGTGTGGGCTGCGGCAGATAACGCAGTACAAAGGGAGAAATAGCTGTGACGCCCATCCCCCCGCCTCGCTCCCCAACGAGCTCAACACCTTCTTCGCACGGTTTGAGGTGTCCAACATCACTCCTGAGAAGCTAGCTGAGAGCCCAGACGACCGCACCCTGTCCCTGGACGTGGCTGATGTAAGAAGAGCTTATAAAAGAGTGAACCCGCGGAAGTCTCCAGGGCCAGATGGCATTCCAGGCTGTGTCATAAGAGGATGAGCCAACCAGCTAGCTATTCACCTCCATATTCAACCTTTCCCTAACCCAGTCTGCAGTTCCCTCCTGCTTCAAGCAGGCCACCATTGTCCCGGTCCCAAAGAAACCTTCCATCACCTGCCTAAATGACTACCGCCCAGTAGCACTGACCTCCATCATCATGAAGTGCTTTAAGCGGCTGGTCAGAACCATATCTGTGCCGCCCTTCCTGACACCTTGCTATTTGTGGACTACAGCTCAGCATTTAACACTATTGTTCCTGCTAAGCTCATTCCCAAGCTCAGGACCCTGGGTTTTAACACCTCCCTTTGCACCTGGTTAATGGACTTCCTAAATAGAAGACCCCAGATGGTGAGAATGGGCAACCTCACCTCCTCCACAATGACCCTGAGCACCGGAGCCCCACAGGGCTGCTTACTCAGTCCCCTCTTGTACGCTCTGTTCACTTATGATTGTGTGGCCACACGCAGTTCCAACATCATCATAAATTTTGCTGATGACACAACCATCCTAGGTCTCATCTCCAACAACAATGAGACTGCTTCCAGAGAGGAGGTAAGAGCCTTGGCTACCTGGTGCCAGAGCAACAACCTCTCTCTCAACGTCAGCAAGACTAAAGAGATGATAGTGGACTTTAGGAAGCAGCAGAGGGAGGGTCCTGCCCCCATACACATCAATAGAGCTGAAGTCGAGAGTTTCAGAGTTCAAGTTCCTCTGTGTGTTCATCAGTGACAACCTTACATGGTCCAGACAGACAATCTCGGCAACAAAAACTGCCCAAAACCGCCTATACTTCCTTAAGAGACTCAAGAAGTTTGGCATGTCTGCCAGGATTTTAATAAACTTCTACAGGTGCACCATTGAGAGCCTCCTCTCAGGCTGCATTACCGCCTGGTACGGCAGCTGCTCCGCTGTTGATCGTAAGGCCCTCCAGAGGGTGGTGAAGTCAGTGGAGCGCATCATAGGCTGCTGCCTCCCCTCAGTGCAAGGCATCTACCAGAAGCGATGCCTTAGGAAAACAAAGAACATTCTAAAGGACCACAGCCATCCAGGCCGTGAATTTTTCTCGCTGCTGCCGTCTGGTAGACGTTACCGGAGCATCAAGGCACGGACTACCAGACTCAAAAACAATTTCTTCCTTCAGGCCATTCGGCTGCTCCACATGGAACACTGACACTGATCACAATCATGTGTTGAGCACTAACATTCTCTGGTCACTTTATGCTCTCTACATCTGATGTAGCAGAATTCAAATGCACATTTAAAAGCACATTTAAAAGCAATTTTCAATGCCATATTTTTCATATTTATTACTCCTACTGCTGTACATTTTCCAGATCGCTGCTCACTACATAGCGTATTATTATTATTTTTACTATTTTTATTATTGTTTTAAAAATTCTTTATATTGTTGTAATATTTTTAAGCCCACTGCATAGATGTGTCGAGCCATGTCAAAAGAATTTCTCTGCATAGGATGATGTGATGTTATTCGATGCATATGATAAATAAACGACTTTGACTTTGACTTTGAAATACTAATAAAATAAATTAATTTGAGTTACACACAATATGCAATGGGATTTTACTCCTAGTAATGCTACTGTAATTAATGAAGACACATGGAGCATACATTGAGCAGGCCTGAACCGAAAATATTCGATCTAAAGGGTACATTTTAGATCTGTTGGGTGGCAGGATTATAGGCATTCTGATATGTATATTGGTATAAATAACTTACTGGAATCCTTGCACACGTTATGCATGTGAAATAAAAAAGTGAAAATTACCATAGTATGCATTCTCATTGCCTGTTAAAGCACTTTAGATGTTTTCAGTGACGTCATGCACGTTTTCATTGTGTGTTTATTGGAATAACCGGCAAAATTATAACTTGAAAATGACATACCTGATCAGAGCCCTCATATCATTTATAGGTAATTCCTTTGTATTATTTGTATTAATTCTTCGTAATGCCAATACATTGCTTTGTTGTTTTACAGTATGTTGTTTACATGGTCTGTCCTTTTAAGTTCCTCTGACACCTCTCTCTAGTTTGGCCATTGCTAAGACAGGGTTTAGTTAGGTTAGGCTAATACTCATAGATCTAATTAATAATGACATTCAGCCGTGCTTAAATATGTAGGTAGTCAGGTTTATAGAAACAATGGCCAGACTAGAGGAAGGTGACGAACAAAGGTGTGAAATGACATTGAACCGGAAACAGTAGATGGCAGAAGAACCCCTGGGCATTAACCAGCCCATGAACAGGTGTATCGAAGTGAAGGCAGACAGCTTGCTGTTTGGAATTTGCCGGTCTACAGGTGACGGATTGGCATGGCATACTTGTGGGGCTCCAGTGCGGCCAAGTTGGACCAGGAGAGAGCCGAATTGCAGGAATTTGATTTGCAGAGGGAGAGAAAATTGCAAGGCAGTCTGGCTACCGTGGTAGTGGCGGGTTGCAAAAGGTGTGCCGTGAGTGAAGTCGGCATGGAGGGGAGTTTGGATGGAAGTGTGGGTGTTGCTGGTGTGGGGGTAGGTTTTGAAGAGTCACATTATGTACGGTGGAAGAGAAAGCGTGAACGAAAGAACGAGGGCGGTGAGTGTAGTTCGGGAGAGGGTGAAGGGCTGGCACTTGGTGGTGTGGAGCAGGGGTATAAGGTGATTGTGGTGTTTGCAGCCTCGACAGGTAAGTCGGGTAAGTGTTGGTGTCACTCACTGCAGCGATTAGGGATGGGTGTCTGATTCTAGGTGTTTGAGTGGTGGTAGGGTGCTTATTGTGGTGGGTAGTGTGTCTCAAAGGGATAAGTTGCTGAAGTTGGAGGTGTTGAATGGGAGCAAGGTGAAAGTGAGAGGTCACAGGTGTTGGTTGTGCAGTATTTGTGGTAAGCTATATACCGATGCTTGAAAACCAAACACGAGTTTATCGTTCTCTTCCATACCATTAGAATATTTAGGCTAAACCAAATAATATTTCCATAAACGACTACCATTGAGACCTACAGTACGTTGTTGCCAGTGTCATCTTTCAGACAATAATATAAAAAAATTGAATTCATTTTTTATCAAGGTAAAATCATGTTTTCTAACAGTAAAATATATGTTGTTCGTTTGGTGCAATTGTTGAAACTATAAAACAGTGTTGTACAGAGTAAAACACTTCTATTGACAATGAATACAGTTGTTATAAAAGTGTGAAACACTTGCAATATCAATATGCTGGCACACAAGGTTTGTTAAATTTGTTATGTCCTGGTTTACAAAACATTTCCAAGCAAGTTTTTTGCTGAAAGAACAATCATTGAAAAGAACACATCATTCTGCATAGCATAATGAATTGCAAATAATTACATAGTGAAGTGTGCTTTTGTGCTTTTGCACATGAATCTCCTTAGGCTTCTGGCCCACAGTCAGCACATAGCTTTGGAGGTTTGTGTGAATATGAACTGCAAGCAAAACAATTGCAATGCACACAGTGTTCCTTAGTCTTGTGATTTCTGCCTGGGAATGAGCTGCTCTGGCTGGATAAGTGGAAAAGCAGGAAATGCTGCCTTTGCAACTGCCTTATTTTTCAAAGAATTCACACGAAGCTCACATGCCAGCTGCATTATGAAATCTCTCCTGCTGATTCTCTTGTCCAGGGATTGCTTGTACAGCACATGCGTGTTGATAGCAGCCATGTCTTGTAGAAAACTGCAACTAGCCAGTGACTACTTCTTTCTATTACAGAGTAGAGTCTTACCATCTGGTTAAGGGTATTCACTGCAATGTAGTGATAAAAAATAGAAATATGGTTAGAATTATATATAAAATTATATTTCTTTTTTTGGGTCCTTTGCAGATGGCATCACTGCTATGCATAGTGCTGTGGAGGCAAACACTCTTGTTCTTCTTAAACCTTTAAACTGTTAGCGTAGCTTTCCCACTCTCCATCACTGTTGTGGAGTAGCGTTTGGCTGGTGTATGGTTTTGCACACAGGGGGGCAGCTCTGTTTGTTCATGGTTCCCAAAAGTCTTGTTTTCTTTTCCATCAACTTGTCTGCCGAGTCTGAAAACGACAGACCCCAACAGTTGCTTGCCCGCTGGCCTGGTTTCATCTTTCCCAAGATACGGAGAGCCATTGAGCATGTACTTTGTGTCCACATCAGCAGCTAACCAAAATTTGATCCCCAACTTGTGGTTTGCCATGTACTAAGTAAAATGGCACTGACATTTTTTTGGGAACAGTTGCTCATTAACAGTTATGTTATCTTCTGGTTTGTAGCAAAAAGTGCAGTGTCTGAGACTGCAGCAAATGTCCATTTCCAAGTGTAGTCCTCCTTGTCATCAAAACACATGTGTCCCATAATTTTTCTGAAGCTGTTACGTGGCATGGTCTCTCGGATAAACAAAATTCCATATAGCTCTGATTAAAATGACTCCACATCCATGCTCTTTACACCGCATGTGCCGCGGACATACAAGAGCGCAATTAAGTTCATCAACAGACATGCACTTTCTCCATTTCTGTGCGCACAAGTTACAGTACAATCTCTGATGTGCTGAAGAATCTGCATGTCACATGAACAAAGAAAACTATAGAGCGCACTGCCAATGTGTGTCTTAGCATTAGTTTTTGGAGCCTGCTCACTCTGTAATGACGTTCTGTGAAGGACGCCTTCCTGATGCACTGTCGTTGCTTTGTTCTAGCCAAATTTTGCCGTACCTCCCAGACTCTCGCATTGGCAGCCGGGGTCACAATTACCTTGTCTGGTTTTTCTGCGATGAGGCTCTGGCATTGGAGGTGGAGGGTCAATATTGAAATCGGAAGACCCAACATCAATCAACATCAGACTTGTCAATTTCATGCTCTGATCCTCTCTGGATCTGATTCTAGCTCACCTACATTCTGCAGAATCTGCAAAGCCACGAGGGCATTGGTTTTCAAATAATAGTATTATATATGTACAGAGTAAACAGTTTTTTATTTGTAATGAACAATGTTGTTATAAATGTGTAAAACACAAGAAATGTCAATATGTTGTTGCATCAGGTTTGTTACATATGTTATCTCCTGGTTCATAACAAGCAATGCAGTATTTCACATCACCCCCTTGATTTGCTGTTTGTTTGGGCTAAATTCATTCAGCCCACAGGCCAATGGTTTAACCAATCACAGTGAATGTCTCATTCAGCCCACAGGCCACTGCCTTAACCAATCTCAGCAGATGTTCAGACTGTACAGGCAGGTGCTAGTGGATTTTATGTGAGAGTGGAGAAAGCTATTGAATATGGAAATGGTGGAAGTTAGCATGTAGAATTAGGTGGATTATTTGCTTTCTCATCCATTTTCTCCATTGTCTTCAGAGGAAATCTGTTACTAATCGTTCTAATAAAACAAAAGGACAAACAACAAAAATGTTTTGTGTTAATTTGTTTGAAAGACAGGACTGGGTAAATAATGACAGTATAGCGAAAAATTCGTTATTCTGTTTCCCATGCTTGCTTTATGGACGCGACACAACTTGGACCTAACAATGAGTTGTAGATTTATAACATTTATCCCAAACAATTTGAAAACAATAATGCAGCAAAAGTCACATTGGAAGGAGCGTAAAACTATCAATGTTGGGTAAGTGAAGTGTTGGCTGAAAACACTGGCTTTGCGATTTCTTTCGACCGGGACTTCATGCAAAAATTACCGGATTTCAATGACGGTGTAATTAACATGTTGGCATCCCAGATAGGACGTTGATGTGAGCTTCTCTTAAAATAAGGTTGGCCCAGGCCTACAGTCCTCTGAAAGACCATTGTGTAATGCCCAGCCCAGTGTCGGCTGGCGAAAACACAGACAAAAATCAGATTAATTAATTATATTGTTTATTTTCATGTTTTGTATTCATTCTTAGAAGCCAATGCATTGCATTGTAGTTTTTAGTTGTCATTTGTATATTTAATGTCCTTTTAAATGTTTGTGGCACCTTTCTCTGGTTTAGCCATTTCTAGAATCGGTTGGGTTGGGCTGGTATATTTTATATCTGAAAATTAAGTTTGCGCTTGATAAAGGATGGCCAGACTAGAGAGAGGTGTCGGGCAATGATTTATGTTACGTGTTGTTCTATTTTTTGTGAGAAGGTTTTGCGGGAGCTACTCTTCTAAATGTAAGTTGTAAAAAAGTGAGTTGTGGAAGTTGTTTTGTTCATCTTCAACTATACTAGGTTGTGAAAATAGTGTGGTATGTGCTCGAGTTTGTGTACGTTCTACATATATAAATAT
Source organism: Umbra pygmaea (assembly GCA_016801145.1). Lineage (NCBI taxonomy): Eukaryota > Metazoa > Chordata > Actinopteri > Esociformes > Umbridae > Umbra > Umbra pygmaea. The sequence continues at coordinate 9,264 of JACXGM010023206.1, forward strand.
ATTGTTTTCAGTGTTTATGCCACTGTGAGTGCATAATAAGCTACAGTGCCTTGCGAAAGTTTTCGCCCCCCTTGAACATTTTCGAACTTTTGCCACATTTCAGGCTTCAAACATAAAGATATAAAAATGTAATTTTTTGTGAAGAAGCAACAACAAGTGAGACACAATCATGAAGTGGAAGGAAATTTCTTGGATATTTCAAACTTTTTTAACAAATAAAAAACTGACAAATTGGGCGAGCAAAATTATTCAGCCCCTTTACTTTCAGTGCAGCAAACTCTCTCCAGAAGTTCAGTGAGGATCTCTGAATGATCCAATGTTGACCTAGATGACTAATTATGATAAATAGAATCAACCTGTATGTAATCAAGTCTCCGTATAAATGCACCTGCTTTGTGATAGTCTCAGAGGTCCATTGAAAGCACAGAGAGCATCATGAAGAACAAGGAACACACCAGGCAGGTCCGAGATACGGTTGTGGAGAAGCCGGGTTTAGATACAGAAAGATTTCCCAAGCTTTAAACATCCCAAGGAGCCCTGTGCAAGCGATAATATTGAAATGGAAGGAGTATCAGACCACTGCAAATCTACCAAGACCTGGCCATCCCTCTAAACCTTCAGCTCATACAAGGAGAAGACTGATCAGAGATGCAGCCAAGAGGGCCATGATCACTCTGGATGAACTGCAGAGATCTACAGCTGAGGTGGGCGAGACTTTCCATAGGACAACAATCAGTCATATACTGCACAAATCTGGCCTTTATGGAAGAGTGGCAAGAAGAAAGCCATTTCTGAAAGATATCCATAAAAAGTGTTGTTTAAAGTTTGCCACAAGCCACCTAGGAGACACACCAAACATGTGGAAGAAGGTGATCAGGTCAGATGAAACCAAAATTGAACTTTTTGGCAACAATGCAAAACGTTATGTTTGGCGTAAAAGCAACACAACTCATCACCCTGAACACACCATCCCCACTGTCTAAAATTGATGGGAAGATGAATGGAGCCAAATACAGGACCATTCTGGAAGAAAACCTGATGGAGTCTGTAAAAGACCTGAGACTGGGACAGAGATTTGTCTTCCAACAAGACAATGATCCAAAACATGAAGCAAAATCTACAATTGAATGGTTCACAAATATACATTTCCAGGTGTTAGAATAGCCAAGTCAAAGTCCAGACCTGAATCCAATCGAGAATCTGTGGAAAGAACTGAAAAAGTTTGAAATATCCAATATGTGTCAAACTTGTTGTTGATTCTTCACAAAAAATTACAGTTTCATATCTTTATGTTTGAAGCCTGAAATGTGGCAAAAGGTTGAAAAGTTCAAGGGGGTCGAATACTTTCGCAAGGCACTGTATCTAAGTATATTCGTTGTACACTTGCTTCTACTGTTCGCCTGCAACTGCATTCCATGTATGTTTTCCCAGACTGTCCATTAAACAAGCAACGACCATCCACTTCCTGTTTCAGTCTCCCTCCTTAACCTACACACCCCGTGAACAATTACACACATTCCCTTTCCTGTCTACATATTGCCTATCTCTCTTCTATAATGACTGTGCTTTTTGCTGTGTTTACTGTACCAATTTGTTTTATTCAGGACATGATGATTGACACAATGTTTTGCAAAACTATTGTGATAAAAAGCAGTTTTAGTATAGTGTTGTTGTCGAGCACTTGTTCTAACAAGGTAAGTGTCACACCTTGGCAGGAATGATGGCCAGGTGTGGCAAGAACATGAAGCTTTGACATGCACACTTGAGAGATCTCAATTTTTAATTTCAGTTTATTCATGGATATTCGTGTGCTCTTCATTTATGCTTATAGTGGGATTTTGATTTTATATTGTGTTTTTGGAATATGTTAATTATTAGGCCAGTGCTGCACTGTTGTTTTGTTGAGTTAGTAGCTAAATGTAAGTGTCGCCTTTCTCTCGTTCACCTGGTGTTAGTCGAGACTGATTGCTTTATTACATTCAGCTGGGTGATCAGTCTCTCTATTAGTCCAGGTGAACGAGAGAAGGGCGTGGTTCATTGTTTCCTGTCAAGGTGGTTTATTGCTTTTCCATATTTCGGACCAGAGAGACTAAACGACCTATTCTGCTTATTGTGTCTTCTCCATGTTATGAGTCGTACGCTGAGTAAGTGTGCGTATTATGTATATTGTTTAGCCAGGCTTACTCTGTGTTAACCACGTTAAATCATGTGTTAGCCATGTTCTATGCCGCAATAAGAGCATAGTGTATAATATATATAGACCTTGTGCAGCTACAATATGTGTTCTGTTCGCAAATAAGAACCAATGCTGTTTATAATCATCTTTGCCTGAGTTCATTAAATACCAAAAACCACAATCTACCTGCTCTGTCGATCTCCCTCTCTCCACTACACCACCTCATATTTGTGACAGTATGTAGTTTTGTAGTCATAACTTGATATCTCGGATGTGATTCTGCTGTTGATACAACCTGATATTTTTATGGATGGACCGTATAATGCATTTAACCCACCCACCCAATATCACCATTAGCCGTCACTGTAGACCACCAGCTACAATAAGTGATGGAGACTGCAGCTCGGACAGTCAACCATACGGAAATCTAATATATGGGTATGTATATAAAGTATGTCATATATCGTGATATTGTGGAAACATCATCACATATATGTACATATATGTCAAAATATACAAAAATTGGCTGTTTTTAAATATGTGACATACATACGGTGTCTGCATTTACCTATGGTTTACAGTGTGTATAATTGATGTACTGTATAATATCAGTCAATGTATATATGAGAAAATTTGAATAAATAATATGGGAATACTACTACATATTTTTCTTGCCTTTTGTCAGCTAACATTTTGCCTATAGACAAATTTAAACAAGAATGAATGCTTATGTGTGGGATACTGATAAGTAGGGGTAGAAAATGTATATCAATTAAATACATAAATGTATCCCATACAGAAATCTAATATATGGCCATATATATGCAGTTGCGCCCAAAAGTTTGCATACCCCTCGAGAACAGTGTAGTTTTGTGTGAAAATTTTGGAGAATGAGTAGAGATACTGTACTAAAACCCTAATCCAGTAAAAGTGAAAAGTCACCTACTGGATTTTTACTTAAATAAAAGCCTTAAAATGTCTGCATTTAATGTACTTAAGTATCAAATGTAAATATGTGAGCTTAAATGAACTTAAATACACAAAGTAAAAGATTTGAAAAAAATTGTCACATCTGTCAATGCATAATATAAATGGCAGAGGTGCTTCTTCTAGGATACATTATAGAAGACTAAGTTACATAATTTAGGTATTTGGCAGAAAATCCAGTCTGATTAATGAAATTAATGGATCTGAATTTGGCAGCAAGACTATAACTGAACGAGCACACCTGATTTGACTTTCTTTTACTCTACGAATCCACACATCAAAAATTAGTGAATTTGATCTGAATAGTTAAGGGCTACAGCTAAACCTCCTGTGGAGAGGTTTGATAACCCCTATTCTAGGACAGGGTCATTCACAGGACTTGTGCTGAAAAGTACCCCACGTAAAAAATGCTAATGTGACAGACTATTTCAGAAATGTTATTATTTAGACCTACAACACCACTATGTTATAAACGATAAATGCTTTTCCAAATTATTTCAGTTGTAATTACAATAATTAGTTGCTATTAGTGTATTATTACATTAATGTTTCATATGATTTGGATCATTCATGTCTGTCATTGAAAGGAGGGGAAGGTGCCAGAATGTAATGTATTCCACAAAACTATTTTGAACATAAATTGTATTATTCTATTATTATGTCCTACCTACTCTATCCTAAAAATAAGCCAACCAGCAATAAGCATATCAATAAAATAGGAATATTCGATTACTGTGCCAAATAGTACTATAGTACTATACTATATCTTGCATTATATCATTCCCAATTTCACTAAGTACATTGCCTTATAAACTTGTTGTCAGAAATTGGCATAAAACAAAATAGCAACTGTAGCTAGAAAGAATGGTTTTCAACATAGCCCTTCATAATCTTACTTCCTAATCATGTAACACAAATCTTTTATTACATTCAACACTAATACATTATGATGCGAAGGCAAACAATGTATTGTCAATAAACAACATTATTCATAATAGGTCTGTAATATTAGCTGACTGTTAAGCTAACAAATGGATTGTTTGAATTTGGCACACCTACAATTAATTTAAGGCTGCTTTGACAAGTTAGTGAGTAGAGACTACATGCATGGCTGATTCCTGTCAATGACAAATCAACTCCACGCTGAAAGGAATGACTACTGAGTTCAGTAGTGCAGAAACATTTCTCTTGATGTCTTTCTGCTGCACGCAGACTGGGTTTTTCTTTCTAGCAGTGAAACCACAGCTCACATACACCAGTTCCATTGCGCAGGGAACATATTCAGTATTGAATATTCACGTGTATCCCTCCCGACATTCACACACCTGTGCTAAAGTATAAATACAAGTTAATGTTGTAAGCTAATTGATGCGTATACTTCCACTGAACTGCTTGGATCCTTATCTATAGAGAATAAAAATGACAAAAAGGAGAATAGATGAGAACCAATCGCTGTGACCACTGGAAAAAAAGTGTTAATAATAATGCTTATACTTCATTATACTCACAACCAGGGTGCAAAATTAACTTTTTCTTCCACCTTGAATACTAGTGAATATTCAAATTTTACCAGCCACTCAGTAGATTACTATTGTATTTTTGGCTGGTGAGTGAAGGTAATCTACCAGCCACCTGTATATTTTACCAGGATTTGGCTGGTAAATGGTGCTAATTTTGAACCCTGCTCACAACAACACTGCTCTCATACCTTGTTTTTGACCAAAGCTGGCTCTGGTTCTGAACTGGTGCTGGTTCACAGTTGGTTCAACTTGCAATAAAATGTAGTGGAGAAAAAGTCCAAAGTTGGCAGAAAGATACATACTCAAGTAAAGTACAGATACACAGAAAATATACTTAAAGCTACACTGTGTATTTCTTTGAGTTGATTCTTAGCAAAAACCCCTTTTTTCTTTTAAAAATATGTGCTCATTCATGTGTAAGTACTTCCACCTAATAATCAAAGTGTTTTCCTAAGCAAAGAATCTTCCATTTACAATATTACCTACAATGGTGCCGCTCGAATTGCGGCATCCATGTTACGCCTCCATCTTTAAAATACATTAGCCAAAGAGGGAGACACCTAGAAATTCAAGCACGGCCTTTCGCGCTTTTACACTAGTGGCACCATGACGAATGTCAGGGGGAGATTACTCATGACTGCCTGCAAATTTCAAAGTCTGTTGAAGATGTAAGATCATGCCTATTCTCGAGGACATGTAATAGCAGCGCTGGCTCAAGCTGTACATAAGGCAAGAACGTTCGCCTGGTAACACAAACTGGGATTTTTCGTTTCAAAATAATAGCGCTCGTGGTTCATTGTAATAATCATTGTTTATTCATTGCATAGGTAGTGTCCATGTTCATGTTTTGCAAAAATTTGTATTCTGTTGGAATAAAACAGACTCTAGTGAATGTTTTTAAAATGTAATCGGGTTTTCACATGAGACACTGACAATTTATTCAATCAAATTGTGTGTAAAACATATTTGTTACTTTTATTAATAAAACATGTTAAACTAGAATAGGTACAATTTCTGGGGAAGTTGTGTGAAGTGTTCTTGCCGCCACTAGTAGCATGATTAGCATAATGCTAACTTGACGCTAGTATAATAAACCTGTTGCTCAAATAATGCTAGCATGGTTTCTTAAAGAAGTTAGCATGATTAACATGATGCTCACATGTTTTTAGCAAGATATTACTATGATTAACATGATGCTAGTATGTTTTTAGTAAGATATTATCATGATTAACATGATGGAAGCATGTCTTTAGGGAGATATTAGTAGGATAAGCATGATGCTAGCATGATAAACATGTTGCTAACATGTTTTTAGTAAGATAGTAGTATGATTAACATGATGTAAACATGTTTTGTGAAGATATTACACATGATAAGCATGATGCTAGCATGATGCTAGCATGATAAACATGTTGCTAGCATGTTTTAGTAATATATTAGTATGATTAGAATGATGCTAATATGTTTTAGTAAGATATTAGTATGATTAGCATGATGCTAGCAAAATAAACCTGTTGCTAACATGATGCTAGCATGATAAATATGTTGCTTACATGATGCTACCATGTTTTTAGGAAGATATTAGCATGATAAAAATGATGCTAGCATGATGCTAACATGATAAACATGTTGCTAGCATGTTTTTAGTAAGATATTAGCATGATTAGCATGATGCTAACATGATAAACATGTTGCTAGAATGATGCTAGCATGTTTTTAGCAAGATATTAGCATGATTAACATGTTGCTAGCATGACGCTAACATGCCACTATTACCATGATTGACATAGCTAGCATGATTAATAGTGTTAGGTGTAACTTTTTCAAGTGTTTGGATTTGGCGGAGTAACTGGCTAGAGTGTTTGGATTGGGCGGAGTAACTGGGAAGGGTGGGTGGAGTAACTGTGTAGAGTGGGTGGAGTAACTGGTTGGAGCGGGCAGATTATATTGGTAAAGGGTTTTGAGTGGGTGGAGTAACTGAGTGGAGTGGGTAGAGTAAATGTGGGGAGTGGTTGGAGTGGGCTGAGTAACTGTTCGATTTAGCAGAGGGGTGGAGTCAATGGGTGGACTGGGTGGAGTAACTGGCTGAGTATTTGGAGTGGGCGGATTAACAAATTAGAGTGGGCTGGAGTGTTTCGTGCAGGTGGAGTAACTGGGTGGAGTAGGAGGAGTAACTGTGTGGATTGGTTGGAATGGGCGGAGTAATCAATTGGAGAGGGCGGAGTAACTGGGTGGAGTGGAAGGAGCAACTGTTTGGATTGGTTGGAGTGGGCGGAGTAATCGATTGGAGAGGGCGGAGTAACTGGGTAGAGTGGGAGGAGCAACTGTTTGGATTGGTTGGAGTGGGCGGAGTAATCGATTGGAGAGGGCAGAGTAA